>WWET01004003.1:71999-88092 GCA_011038615.1 Limnodynastes dumerilii | reverse complement strand
TCCTCACTGTTCCCTCCATCCCCCCTCTCCATGGGGCGTATTCAGAGATGCGTTTCTATAAAGGAACGCAATTATACGCACGCACGTTGCAGGCCACACCCCCTCACACCCAGGACACTCCCCTCTCGGCCGTGCTGTCGGTGACTTACGAGTCGATAGACCACTTGTAACTTTCCATGAGCAGTTGCATGCGTATGTGTCCTCCGTACGTGCGATTCTTGATAGTCGCGCCCACATACCTTCATTTAAATGCCTTCCCCCGCCCATTTTTATTTAAATTTGAACGTGCGTATTTTTGCGTCCCATATCTGTACGTATTTACCCAAGTGCGATTCACAGGTCCGTCCATTAGGCACTTACAGGTGTATATTCTACATTACTTGTGTATATATAGTTACTATGCGCAGTTGAACCGTATCTAAAAATATGAATGCAAATCGCTGTGAAAACGGATCTCTGAATACGCCCCCATATGTTTATCTTTAGCCCATTTCTTATTCTCATTAGCCCCCCTCTCCCCTCTAGCTCTCTCTCTGCCCCCCATTCTCTCTAGTTTCCTCTGTCATTTACTTACTTTCTCAGCTTCTTTTCCTGCCGATCCCCCTGTTCCTCTTTTCCCTCTCCATTCACCTGTACAGTAATTCCTAACCTTCTAATTCTTGTTTCTGTTCTTTATATTCTCTGTTTCCTTCTAACTTGTCTGCTCTCCATCACACAGAAACATTGCTTTTATTGGCTCTCTTCTCCTCAGTCAATAACACCGTAGTGCTTCTTACTTGACCCAGAGCTGGCTTTTCAGACAGACAGACAGACAGACAGACAGTCTCATTGGTATTTCCAGTACCTCCTAATATAACCTGCATGATCTGAAATACCAGCTTCTGGTCTGGCATATCTAGAGAAGAGCCATCAATATACTGCTCCCAATGCTCGAGAAGTCATCAATTGCTTCTCCAGACTGACAGATTTGCTCTACTCTACTTCTTCTCCGATAGGACTCAACAGGGTGTTTGTGTTGCTCAAGATAGGACAAATAGTACCTGTCTCTGATGATTTTGCTCCTCCATCTCATATAGTAAAATTGTCTTTTTTTATTGAAGTTACATAGGATTTTGGACCTTTGCTGATGGCAACAATCATGGATCCTATGTTGCTTACTTAAAAAGAAGTTTACTTGAATTTAGCATTCTGGTGACTTCTGGTGAACTCTTTCTCCAGCGACACCAGTATATTTAAGGTTCCTCTCTTCTGCACACACATGAACTGCAAACTCAACCATCATAACCTGAGTCTTTAGTCACGGATCAACAATCCTGCCAGCTGCAGTGTAAGATGGTTTTTAGATCTACCATCCTGGGGGTGGTAAGACACTTTTGTTTGCTACATTCACTTAGAGGTTTAACAAGTAAGGGTTTAACCAGCAGTGAATAAACCATTTTAGGAATATAATGGACTGGCATTTTCACTATGCTAAATATAACAATAAATAATAATTTTTTCTTGTAGGATTGCAAAATACACAGCCAGCATGAGCAAATCAGAAGTGGATCAAGCTATAGATATGGGTCTTAAAGCTTGGAGTGATGCTATACCATTACATTTTGTGAAAACCAATCAGGGGGAAGCAGACATCATGATTTCATTTGAATCTGGAGGTAATGCATCTTATAAAGTAAGACATATTTTGTGCCAGTAAAGTCAATAATTTTGTGGCTATAGACTACACTCAGTACAGTAGATGTGTCATCATGTGATTACCCAATACCCAATACAGCATGGCCCATTGGTGCGTTCCGGCAATGCTTTGAAGTTTGATTTGTTTTGATGTCACACAAGTATTTCTGTACCCAGTTTTTCAGGGATATTAGTAGAGTTTTGTCAAGAAGTTTTTTGCTGATCAATTGACAATTAAAGGACAACGGCCCTTCTGAAATAGTGCTGTTCGCAGTATTGACCCACACCCATTCTGCTGTACTAACCTTCACAATCTCTGGTGGGAAACTATTCCACAATTCCCCTGCTATTTTAGTATATAGTTTTCTTTTATTTTCATTGTTCTAATGCTTCTCTTGCATTGAACATTGTGGCATTATTACTCTCTTTCTGTTACTAAATGTATCCATTTGGTTAAATGATGAATTGGAGTTTCAAGTTTAATTCAATATGGACAAATTTGAGGAAAATATCCTATAAAAAGTGAGTGTCTTTCATATTTTATTACTTCTGATACTTTAATATTACTGTTTTGTTTACCTTTAGCTGAACACACAAGATATTTTGAGGAGCTAAACATAGATTCTTGTTTATTTACTGAATCTTATTGTTTACTAGATCATGGGGACTCCTATCCATTCGATGGACCTCGGGGTACTTTGGCTCATGCTTTTGCTCCAGGTGAAGGTCTGGGAGGAGACACCCATTTTGACAATGCTGAAAGGTGGACGACAGGAGTAAATGGTGTGGATATCATTTCCATGTAAATATTACATTGGGTTGTACAGTATTTATTTTATATGAGAAGATGTGACACCAATGTTGACCTCATTGTAGGCTTTAATCTATTCACGGTGGCTGCTCATGAATTTGGACATGCTTTGGGGCTTGGACATTCCAGTGATCCCTCAGCTTTGATGTATCCAACCTACAAATATCAGCATCCCATTGGATTCCGACTGCCAAAGGATGATGTGAAAGGGATTCAAGCATTGTATGGTATAAAGCACAGCTGCATTTACTAACATTGGGCTGGATCCAGACTTAAGTGCTTGAAATGAGTTACTCCTGGGCTAAACCATGTTGATTACAGGGGAAGTCAAGGTAATTGTATTCTTTGCATGCAGGGATATATCTTTGAATTGCTTACTGCACACAGATACTGACCAGCTCTACTATCACACTGTTATTTATACTTGGGATAGGAAACATCACCTCTAAACTCTAATACTGTTTGCAACAGACAAAATATGACTCCCCTGCAATCAACATGGTTTAGCCCAGGAGTAACTAATTTCAAGCACTTACTTAAGTCTGGATCCAGCCCATTATGTTAATTGTGAATATTATCAACATTTGGATGTTACAAACAATATTGACTGGCATGGGTATGCTATGAGGGCTATTGCATGATAATAATTATGGGTGTGGGTCCCTGCTAAGAATGGCCCTATTTCGATAGCATTTGCTTATGCCTTGATGAGGCATAGAAGTTAAGGCTAAAAACTACCCCAACTCTTCCCCTAATTCTAAGCCCAACCCTCCCCTTCCATTACCCTAACCCTTCCTTCCCCGTAGCCTGACCTTAACCCTCCCTTCTCCCTAGCCTGGCCCTAATACTCCCTTCTCTATAGCCTAACCCTAAGACCCCTCTCCCGCAGCTTGATCCTAACCATCCCCTTCTATGGCTCTAACCCTAACCCCCCCCCTCTTCCTAACACCAATAGTCCCCGGAGAGATTACTCACCTCTCCGGAGCTGTCCTCTGCGACGGGTCTCTGTGAGTATGCCGATCAGCACACTTACCCATTCCTAAAAAAAATTATAAAACAGCTCCATATTTGAAATAGAGACAGCCGAAAAGAATAATTATCCTCCTGCCAGCTGGTGAGCAGGGGAACAATAGCATCATTGAGCATACATGCATGTTTAACAGACAATTATTGCAACAACTTTCAGAATTCTAAGTCATATTGGCAGACAAAATGATGTTTAATCCAAAATGCCAAAACTGCTCTGGTCAATATGCTGCAATGTTTCTTTTATTTCAGGGACCAAGAAATCTGGACAGGAAAAGTCTGTAATACCCCAAACACCTAATCCAAGTCACTGTGACCCCAATTTATCATTTGATGCTGTTACAGTTTTGGGGAATGAACTTTTATTTTTTAAAGACAGGTGAATGTAAATCTACATCTATATCAGTGTATAGTATGTTCTGCCTGCATGTGAATGACAATGACCCTTCTAGAATGACACATGAATTGTCCACACCATACATGAATATTGCAGATACAGTTGTTGACTGCTTTGGTCACCTGGGGCCAGATTTACTAAGCTGCGGGAAAGGAAAAGTGGAGATGTTGCCCATAGCAACCAATCAGATTCTAGCTGACATTTTTGTAGGAGAAAACTGAGAGCTAAAATCTGATTGGTTGCTATGGGCATCTCTAGTTTTCCTTTTCCGCAGCCTAGTATATCTAACCCCTGGTGTTAGGAGAACACACTGGTCCTGATCCAGATCTGAGCGGAAATCCGTAAGCAGTGTGCGTTGCGCACATGTGCTTGGAAACGCGGCACAGGTTGCATGAGATCCAGAACAGCACAGCAGTTACGCTGTAAGCAGATACCTGCCTAAATACGCAGCACAAGAGCAGTGTAATATACTGTATTTGAAGCTGGTAAAAACTTCAGGAGGGAAGAAACAGATGCCAAATTAGTCCTTCTTCCCCTGCGGTGGGACTGTTCCAATTTGCGGGCCAAAAAGGGGTGGGGCTTAATGGTGCTGTAAACCCCACCCCTTTTCAGCCAGCGAATCGGGACAGTCCTGTCTCAGGTAAGGGAAGGGGGGGGGGCATGTGCAAATCCTGCACAAGGGCCCCTCACTTCTTAAAACTCCCCTGTGCTTACGCAGGTAATTGTGGATGCGGTTTGGTGATATCAGTGTATACAGAGTGTGGCATACTAAGTTGTACAGTAATTGTAATTCACTTGTGTGCACAGTATGTTTTGTGGGCGATGCTTTCTCCGCAACGAAAAATATGTTTTCGAAATACATACAGCCGAAATCTCATTTTCAACTATCTATATTTTGAAAATATAACTGTTTAGAAAGTTTTACTAATGTATGGGTAAGTATTTTTTATTTCTTTTTCCGCATACTTACCCATTCATTAATTCAGAACCGTCACCGCAGACCTGTCTCTCCACTGCAGGTGAATATTACAGGGGGGGCTATGGGGAGTCTTAGGGTCAGGCTGCAGGGAAGGGAGTCTTAGGGTTAGGTTGCAGGCAAGGGAGTCTTAGGGTCAGGCTTCAGGGAGGAGAGTCTTATGGTCAGGCTTCGGGGAGGGGAGTCTTAGGGTTAGGTTGCAGGGAAGGGAGTCTTATGGTCAGGCTTCAGGGAGGAGAGTCTTAGGGTCAGGCTTCAGGGAGGAGAGTCTTAGGGTCAGGCTTCAGGGAGGGGAGTCTTATGGTCAGGCTTCGGGGAGGGGAGTCTTGTGGTCAGGCCTCGAGGAAGGGAGTCTTAGGGTTAGGTTGCAGGGAAGGGAGTCTTAGGGTCAGACTGCAGGGAAGGGAGTCTTAGGGTCAGGCTGCAGGGAAGGGAGTCTTAGGGTCAGGCTGCAGGGAGGGGAATCTTAGAGTCAGGCTGCGGGGAGGGGAGTCTTAGGGTTAAGCTGCAGGGAGAGGAGTCTTAGGGTTAAGCTGCAGTTAGGGGAGTCTTGTGGTCAGGCCTCGAGGAAGGGAGTCTTAGGGTTAGGTTGCTGGGAGGAGAGTCTCTGGGTTAGGCTGGGGGGAGGAGAGGGTTAGGATTAGGGTAATGGAAGGTGAAGGTAAGGGTAAGGATTAGTATAAGGGTTGGAGTTACATAAATACTTATCATTTGCCATTGCATCTTCATCCTTGGATGAGCGATTCCTCAGCGAGGCAGAAGCAATCAATTTGACAGCCAGTTCAGAACAGTTTTCAAAAAGGGCCGTTCTAACCGCAGATCAATACCCATGTTGTGGTAAGCAAAGTTAGCATTATAAAAGTGGTAACGCACCACGCTCATTTGTTACAATACAGATCAGAGCGTAAAAAGAAGTGGAGCACATCCAGAAGCGGTGGAGCGGATCCAGAACTACGGCCGTAAGATGGTGATTTCTAGCTACTGCGCATGCGTAGTAACTATGTAAGGCGCCTGTTCCATTTATACTCCAGCACCACGGTAATAGAAGACCTATACATCCAGAACTTCCATACGTGGGGCGTGACAAATTCCATATGTGAGTGGGGGAGGGCCCTTTCAACTCATTTACGGAACTTAAAAAACGGGCGAACGTACGGAACCCCTCCTATTTCAGTATCCGGTTCTTTGTATGACCGGATTGAGAGCCATGTGGGGCTGGGGCTGCAAATTATCAAGGGCCCATACTATATAGTATGCTTTGGAGGAGAAAGTCAGTCCTTAATATTCATCTTTAAGCACGGCAGTTGGAGACCTGGAGATCTGCAGTGTGGGGGGCCTATTTTCTGATGGAGGCCTGGAACTGTTTGTATGTCCATAGATGTAATTTACAACTAGATTGCACAAATGTAGGCAATGAAGATCAAAGCTTGCAGAAGAAAAAATCATCGTCAGTAATTTACTGAAATGCATAGTTATTGGAAGGTCGATCATTATGGAATTGTTTTAGCATTTGAAGCAAATCAAGCAAATAAATACAGCTGGACAAACCATGTCCCATATACCCACCTCTCACCATGGCTTTGGATGTATGTAACTTAATTTGGATGTGGGTAAAAAAAGACCCTTCTTCGTCAAAGATGACGCTGAGCAGCAAGCTTGTAGTGTGACTTCTTTCCTCAAAGAGGAACAGAGAATGGTGAGTTATTCAGGAACTTACATTCTCATCATCATCATCATCATTAATCATCAACATTGTCCTGAGAAAGGACTCAGCTATTAAAGCAAAATGATAAACCATACTGCAAAAAGAGTGTAAATGTAAAGAAATGTTCTGTGCAATTGATTGATGGTTTACTTGGGATAGTCCTAAAGTACAGTCAAAAGGGACAGCCATTTATTTACTTGAATTCCGTGCTTAGTGAGATATGTAAAAAGGGGCGTGGCAATCCTCCGTACAACGGAAGTTTAGAAAAATGGGTGGGGAGAGGCATTTAATTGGCCTATTAAGGGGCGCGGTTAACAATGTACGCACGTACTTAAGCACAAATATACGCACAGAGAGTTAAGGTTGCCCTATGGACGCGGAAGTCAGCTAAAAACCGTAGGAACGAGGGATTGTCGTAGCAGTTTCCCTGCCAGTTAGGTGTGTATTTTTGCGAATCTGTGCATACTTATTCCACTCTTAAGTGTGAATACGGTCCAGTATGACTACTGGTCCTCAAAGGAGACTGGATTCTCAGTTTTGATGTTTGCCTTGTTTTTGGCAAGTTCAAATCTGATTTTATTTGCTTTTGGTACACCGATGCTATCCCGGTTGACCTTTTTAGGAGTCAAAAGTTTGTTGGTATGCAGGGAGTAAGCGGAATGGTACCGCGGCCCCATTCCATTCTCTCTCTTCCCTATGACAGTCTTATTCATGATTCCATTTTATCCATAACACCTTATGCCCCATTTGTCCTAAAATGATCCCAACTTCCAACTTCCATGCAATCAGATCCCTGAGCAAGAGATTTAGACCGATCTGCAATTGCGGGCTGTACTATCCAGACACCTGTGCGATCCTATGAGAACCACTAGAACTGATGAATTAAGTATGGCCAGCGTAGCTCTGGAGCACTCCTCCGACACTCCCCCTGTGGCCGGCGTAATTACCCACTGTTACGCCAGCTGAAGGCTACCCTAACTTCAGCCGTGTAACAGTAGGTAATTATGCCGGCCACAGGGTCGTAACTGGCCTAACCCGTCCTCGCTCCCTCATTTACTTACCTTCCCCCGCCTTCCTTCCGTAAGGGTTGCGTAGTTACGGCGAGGAACGCAACAGTTAGGGACGCCCGATCCTCATGATCGTGTTTCCCTAACTACGCCGGGCAACATCTGTCCGGCACATGCGCAGAAAGGCCGTTCTTACGCATTCAGCCGCCGTAACTAGTGCGGCGGCCGTAGCTCTGGATCAGCCCCATTGTCTGGATGGGCTGGAACGAGTTCCAATCAGTTACCACGGTTTCTCATGCAGCTCTGAGCATGTGCATTGTGGAAAACCAGCTGCAATCCATCTGAGATACACAGTTCAGCAAGATTTGACCTTAGTCTGGACCTTACTACACTTAGGGCCAGATTTACTAAGCTGCGAGTTTGGAAAAGTGGAGCTGTTATAAAGGTTGCAAAGCAATCAGATTCTAGCCCTCATTTTCCTATTACATACTAGAGAATGTCAGCTAGAATCTGACTGGTTGCTATGGGCAACATCACCACTTTTCCAAACCCACGGTAAATCTGGCCCCTAGTCTTTTAGCATTCCATCCTTTTCATACAGACATAACAGAACCCTGTATATAGTCTATAATCTTTGTATACTATGGATTTACTGTATACTCAGGGCCACCAACGGGGGTAGACTGCTGGGACTGGAGTCCTGGGCTTGGGCCCGGAGAGAAAAAGAGGGAGTGGGGGAGGTGGTCCGCAGTTGCTCACCTTAGCTCTCCATGACTTGCTGGTGGAGAGCTGACAGCGGGGCAAATCCGCAGGGTGGACTTCTTAAATACAAGCCTTCCCTGTTGTGATTAATTACTGCTGGTTCATGGCACTCCACATATATATGATGTCACGGCTTGATAAATAGGGGGGAACTGGCGTGGCCTGGAATATTCTGGTGGCAGTCCTACTAAACTATAAGCAGAGTGATACTCTACTTAAACAACTTTGTTACGCCATTGATTGTGAACCTTAGTAGATTGCTAACTCTCTGGAAATATCTGGGTGACTCGGGAAATTCAGGCATTTCTTCCGGTATCCCGGGAGAGGCGGTAAATCTCCCGCAATGGCCTTAAGGCTGACCCCCCTGCTTATTAATACTGTGTTACAAGGGATTGTCATTTGTTTTTTTAGTTTGGGTTGTTTGGTCAGTTTCACATGTGAGGGATGTGCAACTACAAGTTCTCTTTAGTAATACATCAAAGTAGATATCTTACTTTAAATAAATAATACTAAAGAACAACAAACCATTAAATAATTCTTTCCATGTTTACTGCCATTCATTGTCCATGCTGCACATATTAGCTTTTCCTTCAGAAATAAGGGCCAAATTTGACCAAATTTTGGGCCAAAAAGAAATGACCATTAACTTTTTTTCATACTTCTGTCAAGGCGGTGCAACCCTCTGACCACATAAACTCCATAAGGTGGGCGGGGGGGGCATTTAAATTGTACAGTGTGGGTGTGTTTTAATGGTTACGGGCCTGATTCAGACTTAAGAAGGAGCTTAAAAATAAGATAGAAAAGTTACTCCTGGGCAAAACCATGTTGATATTAGGGGGAGTCAAGTTAATTGTATTCTTTGCATGCAGGGATATATCTTTGAATTGGTTACTGCACACAGATACTGACCAGCTTTACTATCACACTGTTATTTAGACTTGGGATAGGAAATATCACCTCTCATCTCTAATACTGTTTGCAACATATGAAATATGACTCCCCTGCAATCACCATGGTTTTGCCCAGGAGTAACTTTCCTCTCTTATTTTCAAGCTCCTTCTTAAGTCCGGATCAGTCCCTACGTGAGTGGTCGTACGACAATGTAAGTCACCTAAAGACTGTACGAAAGAGGGGAAGTGACAGACTAGTTCACTCTCCTTTCCGTGCAGACAGAAAGACCTCCGTGTGTGCGGTAGATGCCATTTTCTCAAGTGAACTCTAAAAAGCTAAGCTGTCAGCTGCTGGCAATACATTTATAAACAGCACTCGCTGACTGAGTGCTGATCACTGACCAGGTTGCCATCCTCTGGACAGATGATCTACTTCCTGTCCTTATAAGACAAACAAAAGGTGTTTTTGGCGCTCTAAAATGTGAAGTGCAACTCAAATGTGTGCTAGTGTCAGCAACAACAATAATTCAAATGTGTAAAATACATATGTGACAATATATGTGACTTTTTTTATTGTCACATTTATATTTTCCACATTTGAATTATTGTTGTTGCTGACACTAGCACACATTTGAATTGCACTTCACATTTTAGAGCGCCAAAAACACCTTTTGTTGGTCTTCCATTGTTTGATTATTTGAGTAGTGAGGTGACACTCTTCTTGATGTACAAGGCAGCTATTTTCTATAGACCTACATTTACTTCCTATCCTTGTTTGCAGGTTAATGTTATAGAGCCCAGTTATGTTTTATAAACATACTGGATTTTCTTTTCTCTAGGTCTTTCTGGAGAAGACAGGCCCATCTCACCAGCGTTACATCCAGCCTCATTGCGGGTTCCTTTCCGCAGCTTATGTCAAATGTGGACGCAGCTTATGAGGTTGCTGAAAGAGGAACTGCGTATTTCTTTAAAGGTAAGGCATATTTAGTCAGATCGTCAGTGGATATTGGTTATTATTACTTGTTTTTTTGTATACAACATATATATTTAAGCAGGATTATACACATTTAAAGCTTGTTTTCTAATTAGATGTCTGGGAGACTTAATGACATCCAGCCATTTATCTCATCGGGCAGTGACATGTGTCATATTCTCCACAGGTCCCCATTACTGGGCTACAAGAGGTCTTCAGGTCCTAGGACCTCCACGGCCTATTCATGACTTTGGATTTCCAAGTAGTGTGCAGGCAATAAATGCTGCTGTCTATCTGAAGAGTTCTAGGAAAACATTGTTCTTCGTTGGGGAAGATTATTACAGGTAGAGTTTAGATAAGATGGATTTGGACTTGTTGATTCATGGGTAAAACTTGATGTTCAAAACTTTAATGTTATTTAAGTTTACAGAAAGTAGTACATCAATAAATAGGGTAGCGCAGTAGCTCAGATGCAATATTAAACAAAATAATAGAAATGCTTGTGATGGAAGTATGACCAACGATGGCATTAAACTAATACAATTTATAAAATAATAAATGAAAATCAATAATATATTAGATACAAAGATAAATGTATTTCTGAAAAGCTTGCTTTGAAAATTGACAATGAAGAAATGAGGCCACAATATTCAGTAGGTAAATACACATAGAAACGCATAGGAGACTGACTGTAATAAGGAGCATAGGAATTAATAGGCTAAAAAGCACTAGATAGGACACACAATGGAAAATTACCCATATATAGGGAAGATGATAAGTCCACTTGATCTAGTCCATATATCACATGCAATGTAGCACAGTGTATTGGGTGGCCAGCCCTATACACAATCCAAGGAAAGAATAGTTTTAAGCCGTCTCTGGTAAGCTGTGTAGATGACGACAAGCAAGCCGCTTCTTACTCACAGCAAAAGTTGTTACACCCGGAGGCTGGCAATATCCGAAGTTGTAGAAAGGTGGTTTCTACACCTTTCCGGCAAGGTAAGTGCAAGTTCAAGGTAAGTGCAATTTCAGTTTCTTTAGTAGCTTAGTACATGCATAAAGCGCCGTTTCAATAAAAGTGCATATAGATGTATTATGGCTTCCAAAACAAACAGAGCCACAGCAAGTCGGTAACCTGCAACGCGTTTCGTGCTATCAAGGCACTTTCTCAATCAGTATTGATTTTGCACCTCCCGTCCTTTATTTAAAGGGCTTTCTCGTTAGTTATGCAATCAGCTGTTAGACTTAACGGGAAGAAAATAATATAGTTCAAACAAACTAAGAAACAAAGTTTCTGCCAGCGTTTGAACAAATCTTAAACAAATAAAGATGTTCTATACAATTTTAATTTAAATCAACTTTAGAAAGAAACTAAAGTGAAAATAGCATATCAGAAACACATTAGGATTAATAGATAGAGACATAGCTAATGGGTATTTTAAAACACCCAAAAATAGTAAAATCTAGATAATACGACTAGGATTAAATATAGAAAATAATTAAACAAAATTTAAGAATATAAATTTAGAAAGCAACCAAAAAAATGATGAAATTAAAGTTAAAATTAAAATTGAAAATTAAAAATGAACAATCAGAAGTAACAATCACAAACCCAAGGTAGATCTTAACAGATTCAGGTCTAGAGGATACCCTGAAGATTTACTACAAGTGGCTCTGACAGAAGTACAAACAATCGACAGAACCCAACTCCTTTCTCCTAAGAAAACGATCAAATCTAAACGGACTGGTGATAGCTCTATTTCATTTATTTCTAAATAAAATAATAAGTCTCATCAGATTAAAAAGATTATTGATAAGCATTATTTTATTTTAATGTGTGATCCCATTCTAAAGAAAATATTGGGGAAAAAATGATTTATAAAAAGAATCAAAATCTCAAAAATATTCTAGCCCCTAGTGAAATTAGGACTATACAGTCTAATTCTTCTATTGACGACACAAATACCAACTGGTTTCCGCCAAAACCGTTTCGATGCTTTAAGTGTGGAAAAACAAGATGTTGACTTGCGAACATATTCATCGTGTCTCATCTTTTTTTCCTCGGTAACAGAGAAAAGTTTTTCTCTTAAACATTTAGCAAACTGTGATACAGAATTTGTTGTGTACCTCCTTCAGTGCCCGTGTTCCCTACAATATGTGGGTCATACAACACTGTCACTGAAGGAGAGGGTACGTGAACACTTCAGCTGGGTACACGAGGGTAATCCCGATGATTTACAAGTATTGATTATTGATGTAATCAAACCCACCCACAGAGGTGGTGATAGGTTTAGAGCTTTATGTCGGACAGAAATAAAATGGATTTTGCATCTACAAACACTAATGCCTGACAGCCTGAATGAGGCCTTAGAATTTACCACCTTGGGTTTTTGATTGTTACTTCTGATTGTTAATTTCAATTTTTTTTTTTTTTTTTTTTTATTTTAACTGTAATTTCATCATTTTTTTGGTTGCTTTCTAAATTTATATTCTTACATATTGTTTAATTATTTTCTATATTTAATCCTAGTTCTAGTAGTATTATCTAGATTTCACTATTTTTGGGTGTTTTAAAATACCCATTAGCTATGTCTCTATCTATTAATCCTAATGTATTTCTTATATGCTATTTCCACTTTAGTTTCTTTCTAAAGTTGATTTAAATTAAAACTGTATAGAACATGTTTGTTTAAGATTTGATCCAACGCTGGCAGAAACTTTGTTTCTTAGTTTGTTTGAACTATATTATTTTCTTCCCGTTAAGTCTAACAGCTGATTGCATAACTAATGAGAAAGCCCTTTAAATAAGGGGGGGAAGTGCAACATCAATATTGCTTGAGAAATTGTCTTGATGGCACGAAACGCGTCGCAAGTTACCGACTTGCTGTGGCTCTGTTCGTTCTGGGAGCCTTATACATCTATATGCACTTTTATTGAAACCGCGCTTTATGCATGTACTACGCTACTAAAGAAACTGAACTCGCACTTACCTTGCTGGTTTGGAGCAAACCACCTTTCTACAACTTCGGATATTGCCAGCCTCCGGGTGTAACAACTTTTGCTGTGAGTAAGAAGCGGCTTGCTTGTCGTCATCTAAACAGCTTACCAGAGACGGCTTACCAACTATTCTTTCCTTGGATTGTGTATCGGGCTGGCCACCCAATACACTGTGCTCGCTACATTGCATGTGATATATGGACTAGATCAAGTGGACTTATCATCTTCCCTATAGATGAGTAATTTTCCCTTGTGTGTCCTGTCTAGTGCCTTTTAGCCTATTAATTCCTATGCTCCTTATTACAATCAGACTCCTATGCGTTTCTATGTGCATTTACCTACTGAATACTGTGGCCCCATTCGTTCAGTCAATTTCCAAAGCAAGCGTTTCAGTAATACATTTATCTTTGTATCTGATGTTTTATTGATTTTTATTTATTTTTATAAATTGTATTAGTTTAATGCCAGCGTTGATCATTCTTCCATCACAAGCATTTCTATTATTTTGTTTAATATTGCATCTAAGCTGCTGTGCTGTTTTATATACTTTCTTTTCTACCAATTGATTTTGGCAGGTTTTGGTCCTGCATTTTGCAGCTGCGTTGTCTCAGCTAGTGAGAGCGCTGACACCTCCTTTTTTCTGTTTTTTCCATCAATAAATAGGGTCCTTCAGGGTGAGAAAACCCTCTCTCGTGATGTAATATAGATTGAGCTTTGCACATAGGACTGGTCATGTGATCCTATTCTCTCATTGGGGCAGATCCTGAACTACGCATTTCTGCGAATTTACGTGTGGTAGACACGTAAATTCGCAGATTTGATCGAACTGCGCATGCGCACCGCAGAAAATACGCACATTCGCGTAGCGTATTTTCTAACGTAAGGATAATTCACGTATTGCGAACGTAAGTAATTACGTGTGGGCGTGCCAAAATTACGTTAGCGACGAATACGTGCGAATTACGTGAAGTAGGCGGGGGGGGTATTTAAAGTGTACAGTATGGGCGTGCTAAGCTGCGTACGTTCGCGTAGTCTGTACGCCCGTTAGCGGACGTATTCTGTTACGTTTGGAAAAGTTAAGGTAGGGTTTGGGTAGCGTATTTTCACAAAATACGGCCGTGCAGGGGGTGTGTTAAGGGTAGCGTAGCGAATTTACGTACGCGAAAATTTGCTACGTGAACAAACGTACAGCAAACGTTGTTCAGGATCTACCCCATTGTTTGGAGCTGAATTATAGTGCGTGTGATACAGACTGGCACGTTAAACAGAGCGCCTCCTGCATCCGGTAAAATGGGACACGTTTAACGGGACGTTTAGGTGCAAACCAGATGTGAATGAAAATGCAGCTTTAGGTCAATATGGAAATACAGGCAGTTGCGCACAGAATGCCATATTTACACTTTGGCTTCTTAGGTGCGTACACTTGCCAAATTACCTACATGCATAGTAGGTCATTTATGCAATCTACGTACCAGTTAGAAGTAGTTTAGTTAGAAAGAGTCAGCCTAATGTCACCTCGGGGAGTGTTTAGTTAGAAGTGGGAGGGGGGAGGAATTTAGATTAGCCGGGGAGGGCGGAGGGGAGGCGGGGAGAGCCATTATCTGTGCAGATAAGGTAGCCCGTGCCATAAGGTAGCTAAAAACAGGGGGGCGGGTTAGAGGCTGCACCAGCGAGTTAGGTGTGGATCTCTCACTCTGACACACAACAGTCAGGCACAATGCATCGTGTTCTGCAGATACATTCTATTTTCCAGAATTGAATGAAATGCATTTAAAAATTTCTAACAGATATATATTTTTTATAAGCAACAGACAGCACAATATATACACAAACCATAGTCACACATAAGAAGCACATGGGATTGTATTCAGAGATCCTTTTTCACGTGAAGCGCGTGAGTGCGTATTTTTAGGTACGCTTTAACTGCGCATGCGTAGTAACTTTATTTACGTAAGTAACGTAGAATATACGCACATAGACGCACTTTAGGCACGGACATGTGAATCGCACTTGGGGACATAGGTACGGAGGGGCGGGGTTTAAATATGTACCAGAAAAGTTACGTGAAAGAGGGTGGAGGGAGGCATTTAAATGAGACTTTGAGGGCGCAGTTACATGGAATCGCACGTACGGCATACATATACGCATGTAAGTACACACGTAAAGTTAGAGGTGCTCTATGGAGGTGTAAGTGTACGATTGCACGACTGTGAGAGGGGAGTGTCCTGGGTGTTGGTGGGTGTTGGCTTGCTACGTGCGTGTGTGTAATTGCAGACTTTAAAAAACCCGATCTGTGAATACCGTCCATTCTTTTAAGAAATGACCTGCTATGTATGCATTTACACAATATAACTACCATTCGGGTAGTTTCCTGAAGAAGAGAGGCTTGCCACAGCAGCCTCTGGGGGCATTTAAGAAGAGTGTGAGGGGGGAGGTATGGAAAAGGAGCCGGGGAGGACGGGATAAGGGAAACACTGTTCGTATTCTCCTTCTTGAGAAGGAAAATACGAATGGAAAGTTAGGGAAGTCCTAGGAGCGTAAAAAAGAGGGAGCTTTGAGTTAGGTGCTGATACAGGCTTACTTAAAGCTTACTTGTGAAAGCAGTCCAGTATTTCCATACTCTTACTGAAGTTTAAATGCTACCACAATGGTTCAATACAAGCTATGGAGTGTTGGTCTCTCCTGGAAGGGGTTATCCTGTAGGCACCAATTGTCCAACAGAATTAACAAGTCAACCTGTTACACGCCGGCAGCCGACAGCCGGCGTGTAACGATTACTTCCGCATTGCACTGTGGAACGCAGCGTGCGTTCCACAGGCCGGCCGGCGCATGCGCCTGTTAAATCCCCCGCGGTCCTCCCCCAGGGCGCCGGTGA
>WWET01004003.1:54808-71768 GCA_011038615.1 Limnodynastes dumerilii | reverse complement strand
AACCCTAGCCACATAGTGGCATATATATACTTACCTATACTGGCTGTTGAACCCTAGCCACATAGTGGCATATATATACTTACCTGTACTGGCTGTTTAACCCTAGTCACATAGTGGCATATATATACTTACCTGTACTGGCTGTTTAACCCTAGTCACATAGTGGCATATATCTACTGACCTGTGCTGGCTATTGAACCCTTGCCATATAGTGGCTGTATGCATTTTGTTCCTACTTATTTTTCCTAACTGCTACCAAGCGGATATTGTGTAGCTTTGTCCAAACCGGTCAAGTTTTGCCAACTACCGTTGCTCTACTCAATTCTCGCGCCACATAATGGCCACCTTGTTTAGTTTTTCTGCCTTGCGGAACTATTGCTTAGCCTCCGCTATCTAGTGGTAGTTACTGTTGTCTGCTTTTTTCGTTTCCTTCTACCTGCTATCCGTTGTGTGAAAGTGAACACTGATAGAATTACTCCTACTGTCACGGTGCCTTGCTCCATACTTGGTCTTGTTATTATTTTCCCTTTCAAGTGAATCTGCGCACCTAGGATAGCGGCTTGTTTATCTGGGCTCAGCACAACTCCATCCCCACCACTAGGGGCCCTGGCGAAGACTCCCAGATTCCCTGCTGCATGCTAGGTAACCAGTTTCATTACTTTTCAGTTTCGTAACACAACCTTATACTATTACACAATTTTGTTATGTTGACAGCTGTTGGGTAATGTTGACACATAGGGCCCGATCCTCGGGTGCGAACGACAGGGGAGTTACGTACGACGCACACGTAATTCCCCTGTCTTGAAGGTTGTCTGCATGCACACATGCTTCCCCCAACCCCGATTCCAAACCTAACATTGATTGTTTAGCTTGATGACTGATCCCAAACAACAAAGAGGAGGAGATGGACAGCGGAGGATGGCAGCAATTCGATGAGAGTGACATGATGAGTGACATAGGACAGAGAAAAGGATGAAGTGGGACACTGAAGTGGTGAGGTAAGCGGAAGGTGGACCAGGACAGAGTAGAGGACCAAGGGACGAGTTGACTGGAGGACAGAGCAGTATAGAGTGGAGGACAGAGGGACAAGGTAAGAGTCTGTTGACTAAAACTATGTTAACCTTATGGGAAAGTGCCATGCTGACCATATAGTGGTTGACCTTGTACAACTGCAAACATAATGATTGTGTATTAGTGTATTAGTGTATTAGTCAATGTATTCAAAACAGTAATCCTTATGGTGTCAACTCTCTTACTTTTGACCTTGTGACTGTCAGCAGTCAGCAGCTTCTTGGACTAAGAGTTGCCCTGTGACTGGTGCAATCGTTAACATTCAAGGTCTGGAATATACTCATTTGCATTGACTACGTCCATCCACCCATTGGTTGTACATTCCAGTCTGCATCAGGCGGATGTGGGTCCCCTCTAAGAGACATAGCAATCAATCCACAGAGCACCGAACATGGTACTCCAATAGGTAAGTCGGAAAACACTACCCCAACCCTTCCCCTAATTCTAACCCTAACCATCCCTTTCCATTACCCTAACCCTGACCCTCCCCCTTCCCCGCAGCCTGACCCTGATCCTCCTATCCTCTCCATTCATTGTCAGTTGAGTGAAATATGCGGAGAAGGCGTCAAGGACATTAAAAATGGATGTGGGTCCTTGCTGAGAATGGCCGTATTGTAAAAGGGCTGTTCTCTCCCAGTCAGTTCTGAACCTAAGTCTTCCTTCCCTGCAGGCTGATCCTAACCCAAAAGCTAACCTTCCATGGCCCTAACCCTTCCTTCCTCAGAGCCTAACCTTAACCCTCCCCCTAACAGTCCCCGGAGAGGTTCCTTACCTCTCCGGAAATGTCTGCAGCGAGTCTGCGACGGGTCACGGTGCGGTGAATGCGACGGCGGGTGGCACATCTAATAAAAAACATAAAAAGTTTGAAGAAGGCTGATTTTCCAGTAATCTTAACATGCCCTCAAAAAGCATTCACAGCAGCTATGCAGTCGTGTCGTCGATGTTAGAAATATGTGTGGTGAAGTCTATGGGCCGTATCCACAGATCCGGTTTCTCGGCTAGTTACGTGTATATTTTTATGATCGAACCAACTGCGCATGCGTAATAACTTTATTTACATAGTTAATGTAGACTATACGAGCGGAAGTGCCTTATGGACGGACATTTGAAACGCAAATTGGTCTGTATGGGCAAATATGCGACGCAAAAATACGCAGGGAAAATTTTTATAAAAGTGGGCGGGGGAAGGCATTTAAATGAAGGAAAGTGGGCGCCTAACATGAATCGCACATACGAAGGACACATATGCACAGGAATGCACTCGGAAAGTTACAAGTGGTCTATAGCTGCGGAAGTCTCCGACAGCAGGGCCAAGAGCGGGAAGTGTCATGCTTATGAGGGGGTTTGGCCTGCACCGGCCGTGCGCATAATTGCGATCCGATCACCACACGGATCTCTGAATACGGCCCTATGTTGAGAAGTGACAGTGGTTTCAGCTACCTGGTCTATGTGCATTACAGGAAAAAATAGGAGACTTTAGAACTTGAGTGCACCTTGTACTAACTATTAGCCGGATCCAGACTTAAGTAAGTGCTTGAAATGAGTTACTCCTGGGCTAAACCATGTTGATTTCAGGGGGAGTCAAGTTAATGGTATTCTTTGCATGCAGGGATATATCTTTGAATTGCTTACTGCACACACATACTGACCAGCTTTACTATCACACTGTTATTTAGACTTGGGCTGGGAAACATCACCTCTCAACTCTAATACTGTTTGCAACAGATGAAATAGGACTCCCCTGCAATCAACATGGTTTAGCCCAGGAGTAACTTTCCTCTTTTATTTTTAAGCTCCTTCTTAAATCTGAATCAGGCCCATTGTCTATATCATCAGGCAGAATCGTGGCATAATAATAATATTGAATACTGTTTATTTAATGTAGAGGCAGCGTTCATGAAAATAGGTCTATTTATTCAATTTAAATGAAAACGGATAGAATTGACGAATGTGAGTTGATATGTAGCAGTTATAAAGCTCATTCTGTTTACAATCTACATATTTTCATTATAAACCTATGTATTAACTTGAAAACTAATTACAAAGTGTGTTATACTCAACGCTATAAAAATACAAACACATGGAAAGTGCTGATGTGCATGTGTAACCTCTGTAATTAGGCTTCTGAACAGTATAGTTATACTTGCTTACTTACTTGACTTGGGATAGGAAACATCACCTCTGAACTCTAATACTGTTTGCAACAAATGAAATATGACTCCCCTGCAATCAACATGGTTTAGCCCAGGAGCAATTAATTTGAAGCACTTAAGTCATGGTTGCCGACTTTTGTCTGCTTCTCTCCGGGAGATCCCGGAGAGAAGCTTGCGACGCTTGCAGGGGGTGGGGCTTAATGACGCGATTTATGCAAATCGCATCATTAGGCCCCGCCCCCTGGCTCATACTGGCCCGTTTTGACTTGAAATAGGGGTCGGACGGGGCTTGATGCCGCAGATTGCGTCATCAAGTCCCTTCCTGTGCCTAGCAACACTAGTATACTAGTGTTGCTAGGCAGGGGGCAGGACTTGAGGCCGTGGTTTCAGTGAAACTACGGGCCTCAAGTCACTTGCGGGAAATTTGCTGGCTCTCCCGGGATACCGGGAGTACTGCCCGAATTTCGGGAGTCTCCCGGACATTCCGGGAGAGTCGGCAACCCTGACTTAAGTCCAGCCCTAAAAGACTATCAAAGGTTTTCATAACAATTCATTTTTGGCCGTTTTTAATTTCCTGTTTGCTAACATGTATTTTGAGTTCTAGGAAAATAATTATTTCAAAATATAACACATAAAACATTTCACACTTCCATAATTTCATATTATGATTAAGAATGTTCTAGAACTTAGATATAAGGAAGAATAATCATTAGTCGCAAAATTATCAAGGCCATGACAGTAATTGTTTGCAGAAGGAATAAACAATTTTTACTTTTACAGAAATAAAAACAGAGCTTTATATAGTTACTGAATGTTACTATAAATTTATTTTTATACTAAAATTAAATTAATTTAAGCAACAATGGCCCAGATTCAGACCCCCGCACGCTTTACGTGGGTTTTCGTGTTGCCCATTACAACCAATCAGATTCTAGCTCTCAATTTTCTATTACATATTAGAGAATGTCAGCTAGAATCTGATGGGTTGCTATGGGCAACATCTCCAGTTTTACAAACCCACAGCTTAGTAAATCTGGCCCCTTATCTTTTACGACTAAGTCTGCAGCCATATGGCCGCAGACCTAGTCGTAACGGGGCTTCCTCCACCCCTGACCCCTCATTTACATGGCTATCCCCGCCTATATACAGCCATCATAAGTGACGGGTCTGTCCCTTCATCATAAGTACTAACCTACGTTAGTACTTACGCACAGGGAACATCTGGCGCGCACATGCACAGATGTTCCCTGATGCATATGATTTGCGTAAGCCCCTGGTGACCGAAGTTGAGGATCCGGCCCAAATGACCATGAGAAATGTATATAGCAGTAAGAAATACCTTAGGTGCAAATATTAACACAATCCAGTGGTTACAAAGGTGAATAAAAGCAGTCACACCACATATATTGTTCTATATAGAAATATGTAGTACTATTACATGCAGATAAAGTACAGCAATGATGATAATGAGATGCTCCAAGTGTATATTAGAAAATCATTTTTTGCAGTGTTTAATAAAAAGGTAGAAGCTTGATCAAGACTTTACTCAACTCCCAAGTTTTTCAATCACATTGCACTTGGTCAGAAAATTAGTTCTAATAGACTGAGAGCAGACAATTATGACTGAAGGGAACACTTGAGTATAGGTCTTCTGTCTCCCTGCACACTCATCCACAATTCCGGTGAATTTCTGCTTGAGACTAGAGGTAGTCCCTGACTGTCAGGCGTGAGTAAGTGGGAGTGGTTAACATCCGAACATAAGAATGTCTGCTTAAACCTGTTGCGCAGGGATGCAAGGCCGCCATCAGGGGGGGACAGCCGGGTCTACAGGCCCCGAACTATAGCTGATGGGGGCCTAACATCATTACAGGGCCAAAGTGCAGGGAAGAAATGGTAGCGCAGTTTGACGAAGCCCCGTCCATGTAACATCACCGATGACGTCACATATGGGGGCAGGGCGCATGGGTGTGTCCCAGGCCCCGCCAATTCTGAAGGCAGCCCTGCAGGGATCCATTCAAATCAGAACTGGGAATCTGGATTTGTCACCAGATCCTAAATATAGATAAAATTGGTTGTAGATGGCCGCGTTGCTAAATGGAGACAGCCAAAAGTTACTTTTTCGCAGGACTCGCCGGACCCATTGCTGACAGCTCCAGAGAGGTAAGTAACCCTCTCCAGGGCATTTTAGTATTTGGGGGGCTTAGGGTTATGCTCTTAAGAAGGGAGGGTTAGGGTTAGGACCATAGAAGGGGAGGGTTAGGGTCAGGTTGCGGGGAGGGTGGTCTTAGGGTTAGGCTATAAAAAAGGGAAGGTCAGACTAGGGAGAAAGGAGGTCAGACTACAGGGAAGGGAGGGTTAGGGTCAGGCTGCGGGGAAGGAAGGGTTAGCATTAGGGTAATGGAAGGGGAGAGTTAAGGTTAGAATTAGGGGAAGGGTTGGGGTTAGTTTAGCCATTCACCTTTCGGAGCACCATGTTCTGTGCTCCGGGGATCGATTGCTATGCCTCTGCGAGCCAGTTCGAAACTGGCTAAGAGAGAGCGGCCCTATCGAAATAGGGTCATTCTTTGCGGGGACCCACAACCAGATAAAATATATATAAAACCTAGCCAACCTGTGGTTCTCCAGGTGTTGTGAAACTAAAAGTCCCAGCATGCTTTAATTGCATAGGCATAGCTGATCCCTGACTAATCATGCTGTGAGTTATAGAATCACCAGACCTATAAAAAATAGTAAAAAAAGTCATGACGACGGACCGGACTCAGACCGGTTGGAGGTAGCGGAGGTCCTATGCTGGATCCATGCTGCATCCAAAATTTAGCTTAACATTTCCGCACAATTCCCGTGCTGAAATGTGAATTGTACTGGAGCCAGCCCTTACTGTACAATGTATATCCCTGCTCCCTCACACAGGACAGAAGCACTTCCAATTCCTGACCTGTTTTGTTCTGCTGTCGTAAAATTGACCAGTATGGATCTCAATCCTCTGGATCCAAAGCTCCATCCAAATACTGCCGCACACGCACATGAACCAAAGTACCCAAAGGGGCTTTTTCTGATCCTAGAGATTGGAAAAGTCCTCTTTGTGTAAATCCGGCCCAATGTGGTTATGTAACAGGTACTCAAAACCATCAAAGTTAATTTTCTTTCCCACTTGAGAACATTTTAACTGTTTATCCAATGTCAGCAACTGCTATTCTCCTTTCAGCTATGACGAGGCCTACCGGATGATGGATAGAGAATACCCGAAGAGCGTTGATGATGAGTTTTCCGGGGTGGAAGGAAAAGTAGATGCAGCAGTTGAAGTGAATGGTAATTGATGCTACTGAGTATATAATCTATGGATGACATTATAGCAAGTGGAAAAATACTGTCCAAGAACCAAATGTGGCTATTGGCCCCATTGCTTTTTAGCGTTTAAGAGCAGTACACAACATTACAATTTAAGTCCTTCCATGTATCTATTAGTCTGCTAAACATAAACTGTTGCTTTAATCCTATTTGTATAAGTATATCTACACACATATAGTTTAATTATATAAGTTTATACAAATCCCATAAAAATCCATAGAACATAATGAACTACGCTATTACACTGAGCGTTCTAACGCTCAGCGTGACAGCAGCTCACTCCCCCGACACTCCCCCTGCTTAGAGCGTATTTACACTCCCTTACGCTGACTAAAAGCTACTCTAACTACGCTGGGACGGTGGCGTTACTACGATAACGCCGCCCTCCCAGCCTCATTACCCTCCCTCCCCCCGCCTCCCTACACTAACCTGAACGTAGTAACGCTGGGGACGCCCCCTCCAGCGTTACTACGGCGCTGCTACGGACAACATCTGCCCGGCGCATGCGCAGATCGGCTTTTAAGCCAATCTTACGCTGCTGGCTGGCGTAGTAACACCGGCCAGCGTAGGCCTGGGTCAGGCCCATACTGAAAAATGAAATAAGCGCGCGAATTCACAAAACTACGCACCTAAGTGGCAAGTGCGCTCCCATGACACTCCCCTCATTCTTACGGACCTTTGCAGACTTCTGCCACCATAGGGCTACCTTAACTCTCTGTGCATATCTTTGTGCAGGGAGCCTGCTGAATTAAGAAGGGAGTTGCATTACCCAGACCATACAGCCCTATTTAAATGCTTCCCCCGCCCACTTTTCTTAACTTCCTTCTTACAGACGACTGGCACGCCCCTTCTTACAGATGTCACTAGGTACGGATGAACTCCATGCGTAATGGGATTCTTTGCGTAACAGCTGGATGGTGCATGCGCAAATCGCAAAAAATCCAAGATGCGCACATGGGGCTGGATCCAGACGTAAGTAAGTGATTAAAATGAGTTACTCCTGGGCTAAACCATGGTGATTGCAGGGGAGTCATATTTCATCTGTTGCAAACAGTATTAGAGGTGAGAGGTGATGCTTCCTATCCCAAGTCTAAATAACAGTGTGATAGTAACGCTGGTCAGTATCTGTGTACAGTAAGCAATTCAAAGATATATCCCTGCATGCAAAGAATACAATTACCTTGACTCCCCCTGCAATCAACATGGTTTAGCCCAGGAGTAACTCATTTCAAGCACTTACTTAAGTCTGGATCTGAGGGGTAACCAAAAATATAGAACTTACCCAGGATACAGGTACCTATTTTGACACATTCCCGGCTGTGGTGTGCTTTGGCTCGAATTAGGCTTCAAGATGTTTAGAGTTGGGGCTTAAGGGGAAGGTTAGGGTTAGGCTGCGGGACATAGAGGGTTAGGGTTAGGAGAGGGTTAAGGGTAGGGTTAAAAAAGAAGTGTCGCCATTCAACTGCAGCATATAGTCTGTCACAAAACAGACCATCTTACCAGAAAACCACATCCACCCTGCCCCATGTATCATAGAAACATAGAAACATAGTATCATTCACTTCTATGACCCGAATCCTTTAGTTACACCTTTCTGTATTGCATCGATTTCTCTAGCATTATTTTCTGACAACATAGTCTATAGGTATTGTTGGAATATGAATGGGACATGGGATTATATTAAAAAAAAATGCTTGTGATGGATAAAAGGCACGATTTGGATGGACTGAGGACATTTATTTTAACTGATTCTGTAATACACTATAACTTGATACACAAACAGGGGCCAATATAGTCATGTATAATAAATCTCTCAGCATGTCATAATAAAGCAATGCTTACCGTGACATCCCAATCCAAATGCAATTTCGTAGAATACAAATTCCATGAGTAACATCTGAATTATGAGTATAAAGCTGGGCACACTTGATTTTTACATACTAATTATTTCAAGTCCAAATCAGCACACACTACACATTATTTACCAGCGGATCAGTGATTATCTGCTCCCATAACCCTCTGCTCCAAGAATCATTGAAATATACACGCCGACGAAGGCGGCCCTAATGTAGAGGAAGAATCGCATCAAAGAAGAACAGGGCACTGTACACATTGAAGATTTCAGCAGAGATCTACAGCATCGTTGAACATTACTCAGTAAGATGTAGTTTATTGTGTGATAACTAAGGGCGGGGCCACCTTCAGACACACCAGTTGGGCCCCGCCCCTTATGTGACATCATCAGCGACGTCACATGGACGGGGGCCCGTGGTCCTGCGTTACCATCTGGCCGTGTGCAGGGAAGTTCTTCCCTGCTCATTGGCCCTGTAATGATGGCGGGCCCCATCAGCTGTGGGCCCGGGACAGTAGTCCTGACAGTCTTAAAAACATGCAATCTAAGTTGCAACAAGAAACGTAGATGACGTTACAAAATTACTGCGCATGGGTAGTGGCAGAAATCGGAAAACTCCGGGCGCATATGCAATACGCCCAGAGCTCTGCATACGGCCCATAATTCTTTATATCCTAACAGTGCAGACTGTCATTTATAGCTTAATAATGAGCACATATTAAGGACCCATATTACAAAGATGCAGTAGGCTTGTTGGTTGTAAAAAAACAAGGAAAATCTCAAATACATTTTGGGGCATATTTTACATTAAAAGCAAAATGAAAATAATTTAAAACAGGGTTTGCTGACTTTCCCGGAGAAAAGAGCTATAGGCCGTGACGGGGGTCTTAATGATGCAGTTTATGCAAATCCCACCTTTAAGCCCCACCGAACGTGCGGGGGGAATGGATCCGGCCCATAAACTCCAATTATGGAAATCTTTTCCTGCTCATAGCTATAGGTAATTATTTAATGCTCTCTATCTCATAGCTTGGCGTTAACTTATGTCATGGTGTATTCTACAAGAATCACCTTACAGTGTTTACAGACTAGGAGTGGTCTAGTCATTAATACATTTCTTTGAATCATAATACTGCAGAAGTTTGTAGACTTAAATAATTAACCAGGAACAATATTTAGGAAATTATTACCCAGAAAAAAATGACTGATACTTATCGACAGAGCTAAACAAATAAATCAGGGGAATTTCCGTGGACTCTAATGGTTAATCCAGTGTACTGTACAACAGCACCTGTGTCACTGACCAAACAATATATATATTCATTCACACTTACATGTGTCTGTTGCAAACTGATTATGTAGAACAACAGTTTAACAATTGTGCTACCTCACTGACAATGCACTCATTCTCTCATAAGGTTCAAATCCATTGGAATATAAACTCCAAATCTACCCAGTCTATGATTTAATGAATGTTTGGACAAGGATTCTATAGACTCTATGGGCCTGATCCAGACCTACGCCGATGCGCTGTGCTTACTAAAGCACAGTGTATCGGCGTTTACTTACCCTGACACAGGCTACCCTAACTTCAGCCGGCATAAGGAAGGGGCCATACGCTCGCACAGGAGCGTATGGCCGCTTAGCCCGCCCTCCTACTCTCATTTACCTAGCTCCCCCCGCCCACCTGCACTAACCTTAATGTAGGGACGCTGGAGTAGGTCCCCTCCAGCGTCCCTACGGCGCTGCTACGGACGCCCGATCCACGATCGGGCGTTGCCGTAGCAACGCCGGGCAACATCTGCCCGGCGCATGCGCAGATCGGCTGCCAAGCCGATCTTACGCTTAAGCCCGCCGTCCGAGCGACGGCGGGCGTTATTCAGGATCAGGCCCTATGAGCCTGATCCAGACCTACGCTCGGCCGTGTTTTTACCCTTTGCGTATGCGGAAAAGCGCCAATTTGTACTTACTGGGCATGTGCGTGGCCGATGTTACGCAAAGAAACACTGAGCGTATGGGCCTTCGTAACAACACTCAAAGGGACGTGCCTGCCATACGAAACCCGTAATTACGCTTCGAGGGTGGGGTGAGGCATTATAATTGTACAGTATGGACGTGCTAAGAGGCGTAAGAACGCAAAAGAGCCTACGGACGCCCTTGGTTATGCTCAGAAAAGTTAGGGTAGGGTTTGGACGGCATAAGACGGCTCAAATACGGACGCCTGAGGGGTGTTCCTAAGACATGCTTCGTAGGTACCCTTGTGTTAATACACTACGCACAAGAGTGTTTCATGAGCGTAGGTCTGGATCTGGCCCTATGGGGGTAATTCATTGAGCTGTGAACAAGATCTTAGCGTTGGACTGGCACATCCGGGAGCCGGGGAAAGTCCCACCCACTTTTAATGGGGGGACAGACAGAGAGGAGCTGTGTGCAGATGCAGCCTTAGAGGTCCATCAATGTGTGGTTTATCCTTCACCACAGCACAATAGCCACAGTGAATGCTGAAGCCAGGTAAGAGGGAACAGGAAATGATGTGATTGCACAGCAGATGGTGACAGGTTAAACTTCGCCAAGGGTGCATGTAGCACCGGCCCTGAGCAGTACATATATTACTATATGGGAAGGTAGTGCAACTCATTTGTATAAGGTGATAACCACATCAGAAACACAATGTAGCCTCTTAAATCCCCCCTTTATTTTTAATAGGACATTATAATGACAGGTTTCACCATAATGTGCAGTGAAACATTAAATTAAAATGGAAATGATGGCGCATTAAAATCCATTACCATGCAGGTCATCTCTACCCTGCCAAGCAACACACTTACTATGTGCAAAAAGACTGATTACCTCTAAATGTGGACACCGGATCGTTAGCTTAGAAAGAATTAAAGGTTGGTTTGGAAATTTCAAATTGCACACACTTTATAAGTTAATTAATTACTGACATTAGAAAATTGTTACTAAAGCTGGATATACACTAGAGAAGGGGTTCTCCATCAGTGGTACTAGGAGCCCTATTGATACTCAGACCACTGTCTGGTGGTACTCAGGGCAGCTGGGCAAGCTAGTCAGGAGGTAACAGTACTTATGCTTTAAAAAGAAGTAGAAAAAGAAAATATAAAAGAAAAATTTAAAAAATTTAATTATAATGTATGTGTACATGATCTGCAAAGTGGTACTTCACCTGACTCCATAGTCAGGGTAACTTGTACTCACCGAAGAAAGGTTGAGAACCACTGCACTAGAGCTATTATTTGGCCAATCATCTAGTTATTGGGTGATGGGGGCAATAATCGCTCTGGTACGATTATTGGATCATATAGCATCCATAATATATATTGCTGCTCCCAATATAAGCTCCGAACCAATCAGCTGCAAGGGCCTTCTGTCAATCCCAGAAGCCCCTTCAGCCAGGATTATCGTTCCCAGCAGGAGAGGAGACTGACGCCAAGCAGTAATTGAGTAGAGCCAGCTTTACAGGTAACTCTTAGTTGCATCCCTGCATGTCCTGTCACGCGTTCCCTGTGATAAGAGAATTTGCATCTCATATATGGCAATATATTAATTGTTATGCTCAATAACAGCTGATTTTCTGTCTTCTCCATTCTAGGATACATTTATTTCTTTTCTGGGCCCGAGGCATACAAATACGACATGGAGAAAGAAGATGTGGTCAGTGTTGTGAAATCCGGGTCTTGGATTGGATGTTGAGGCATACATACATACACTGGAGCTGTCACAAACAAAGATATTTATGTGCAGATGGGAAATTGTGTGAAATATTGCATCACGTCGCTAAGTTTGGCCACAAAACATGTGAACATAACGATTTGCAAAGCCTTATTGCAGCAACAACTTTGGTTTTAAAAAAGATTACCTAATTGTGTTGACATTTTTTTTTTGGTTAAATGTATTCACGAAGATGAGACAAGCTCTGTCTGATGTCAATGTAACAAATAATAATGACCCGGGTCCTCGTGAAGGACAGATCAGGTACATGGTGAGCCATGCTTTACTGATAAGAACTGAGATTTGGCAGTGACATAAAGGGCACATAAAGAACAATGGGCTGGATTCACACTTAGGGCTGGATTCAGAGAACCGTTTCATGAAGGAGCGCAATTATACGCACGGCTGGTGCAGGCCACACCCCCTCACACCCATGACACTCTCCTCTTTGCCGTGCTGTCGGTGACTTCCGCCTCCATAGACCACTTGTAACTTTCCGTGAGCAGTTGCGTGCGTATGTGTCCTCCGTACGTGCGATTCATGTTAGTCGCGCCCATATACCTTCATTTAAATGGCTCCCCCCGCCCATTTTTATTTAAATTTTTATGTGCATATTTTTGCGTCACATATCCGGTTGTATGTACCCAAGTGCGATTCACAAGTCCGTCCGTGAGGCACTTACATGGGTATAGTCTACGTTAAGGTTGTAAAATAAGTAACTACGCATGCGCTTATGAAATGTACCTAAAAATATGCACGGAACTCGCCGTGAAAACGGTTCTCTGAATACGGCCCTTAATGACCAAAATGACCTCTTACGCATGCATAGTAGGTCATTTACACAATCTATGTATCGGTTAGGTACGTAGACTGACTCCATGCCGTCTTTAAGGACCGCACAGAGTAGCTTAGTCAGAAGGAGGCGCTAATGCCGCCTCGGGGTGGACTTAGGTAGAAGTGGGAGGGGGGAGGGATTTACTTTAGGAAACCCTATGGCAATCCTAAGTGTCATAATGTTCCTAAAAACAGGGGGGGGGAAGCCTAGGGGCAGGACGGATGAATTATGTGCGGTTCTGTAACTCACTCTTAAGTGTGAACACGGTCCAATATCCTCATCATTTTTTTAGGACCTTCTGTACTTATAATGCCCATTCCTCAGTTTAAAATTTTAAAATAAATATTTAAAACACGATGTGGCCGGTCATGCATTCTAACCACAGCAGCTGTAGCATTAGACAACCTAGGCTAGATTTGCCAGAATAGATAGCCACTTGCTGGGATGGGGAGGGAGGCAGGGGAGTGGGGACCAGGCACCGATAATGCCATGGTTTGAAAGCAAAAGGAGACAAAAACCAGAGACATAATTGGCAAGAGGCACCACATGCAAAGGTGCCCACCAATCCGCAAGCCATTTTACCATATTTATTGCAATATGCAAATTCCAAACAATAAGTTGAGTGAAAATGTTTAAAACGACAATAAACAACATATATCACACCACATGAACATAATAAAAGAGAGCATTGGACAAATCATTATGCCCATCGCCTGGGGAGGGTGCCCAACAATGTTAGCCTGACTCCTAAATCCATCCCTGATACAAAGAACACAAAAGATACGGGAACCACAGCCATCATGATTACCAGCAGGTCATTTGGGAAGAGAGATGGTAGCCAGGCTATATGGGCTAGGGTAGTAATAATAATAATAATTTTTTTTTAAACTATTGCTAGCTAAAACTAGATTTCAATAAAAATAGTAAATTATTTATAACAACCCTGGCCAGGATCCTCAGTTACAACCAATTTGCGATTGGATTTGTAAAAAAAGTAGGCTTGGGGATCAAAACATGTGAACATAACGATTTGCAAAGCCTTATTGCAGCAACAACTTTGGTTTTAAAAAAGATTACCTAATTGTGTTGACATTTTTTTTGGATAAATGTATTAACAAAGATAAGACAAGCTCTGTCTGATGTCAATGTAACAAATAATAATGACCCGGGTCCTCGTGAAAGACAGATCAGGTACATGGTGAGCCATGCTTTACTGATAAGAACTGAGATTTAGCAGTGACATAAAGGGCACATAAAGAACAATGGGCATTATGTCCGTCGCATGGGGAGGGTGCCCAACAATGTTAGCCTGACTCCTAAATGCATCCCTGATATAAAGAACACAAAAAATACGGGAACCACAGCCATCATGATTACCAACAGGTCATTTGGGAAGAGAGATGGTAGCCAGGCTATATGGGGTAGGGTAGTAATAATTATTATTATTAAAAAAAAAAAACTATTGCTAGCTAAAACTAGATTTAAATAATCTTTAAATAAAAATAGTAAATTATTTATAACAACCCTGACCAGGATCCTCAGTTACAACCAATTTGCGATTGGATTTGTTAGTAAAGTAGGCTTGGGGATCTGCATGCCCTGGACTCTGATATCCACACATATGTGTGATCACTCTGCTAGCCAACCGCCTCGAGCCAACAGACTTCCGATAGCCACCCCCTCCCCCTTAACGTTTCAGATTTCTGCAGTTGTGGAAAATCTGTGCTCTGGAAGTACAGAATAGAATACCAAGTTCTGCTGTAGTGCAACTGTGAGAGAATGGGCAGAACACAAAAAAGGCTGAGATCTGAGGAAACAGAGACAAGGGGAAAACTGGAACTGAAGATCTGGTCCCCTACCTTTATTCAGGATAAGCTGAGGCATAGTGCAAGCATAGAGTTGGAATAACCAATGAAGTAAGAGGACTGACATGTTCTGCTGTATTTGACTCCTCACTTGCATATTCATTGGGGCACAGAACTACCCCTGTAATGGGGAAAAGCTGGTCTAGTCAGTGGTGGAACCATATAATATTTCATAGGGTTGGTATAAGGAAGGAGGATCCAGTGTTGGTAAGAATGGCTGAGGAAACAGCAATGACATATTATACTTCACTGAAAGGGTGACAGATAAGTGGAATAACCTCCCATCTGAGGTGGTTGAGGTAACACAGTAGAACAGTGTAAACATGCTTGGGATAAATATAAGGATATCCTAAATCTCAAACTAAATTGAGGGTAAATAGAGTCTAGGGTCAGTATAGTTGTAAATAAACAACTGGGCAGACTGGATGGGCCATGTGGCTCTTATCTGCCGTCACTTTCTATGTTTCTATGTCATGCATGAGAAGTTTGGGGGTACAATGACAGCATAGTATTTGGGTTTATGCATGAGATTATATTTGGAGGCAAATTTGAGTATAATGGACCGGATCCAGGCTTAAGATCAGATTCTGTACGTTAACCTCCGCAATGGAGTATCGCATGTAGGAGAGCAGGAGGAGATTTACGAGTTTCCATTGGCAATACTGGATCATACATAAAGGCTTAGCCAAGCCCTTACTGTACAATTTAAATATGAAAGCAGACCCGTCATGCATATCTCATACACATGGTTTCTGGGCCCGTCCAGTGTGTGGCGACCTGAATTCCACATGACCACCAGCCACCAGATCGTAAATGACCTACGTAAGTCCCCTACAGTACCCCAGTATGGCTGAATGAGTGGATTGCAATGCTAAACTAAGTATATGTCTGCATTACAATATTCACGTATATGACCCTGTCTGACAGAAGAACAACGGTCATTTAACCCTGTCGGCATTTAATACCGGCATATTAACTGACGGCATTTAGACCATCGAAATGGCAAACCATCCACACCCATCTGGATCACCCAACAAGCCTTCTATATTCAAACTTCAGCATAGAAACAGAAAACGTAAAGATTAAAATCAAAGTAATAATCATTTACGTTTATATGTAATATAATGATTCCCTAATAAAACCCATCTTTACAACAATCTGTTTTGTGAGTCTCACCCTTTATTAAGCATATTGGGCCTGATTCAGAATTAAGAAGGAAACATCGCCTCTCAACGCTAATACTGTTGGCAACAGATGAAATATGACTCCCCCTGCAATCACCATGGTTTAGCCCAGGAGTAACTTTCCTCTCTTATTTCAAGCACCTTCTTAATTCTGAATCGGGACCATTATTTCAATGAAATGTTATTTTTTAAATGTTTCCATATAAACATCATAGTATTTGGGTTGTCTAAGTATTTAATATCATTAGACATTATCGCTATTCAAGCTGTTTTAGTAAATTAAATGCAGAGTAGAAAAAGTCCAGAGCTGCTGGATTGTGTTTTCAATGACAGTCGATAAGCTGTGATTGAACATACTGAACCGTTTTTTAAAGTACACAATTATATGCACGACGGAAAGTAACACCCACCAACAACCCTGACACTCCCCTCTCCCAGACGTGCTGTCGCCCACTTACGAGCGCCTAGACCACTCTTTTCTTTCCATGTATCCTTATGTGCTCCGTCCATGAGATCCTTTATAACCGCGCCTCATGTGTTCATTTAAATGCCTCCCCACACCCACTTTTATTTAAATTTTCCCGTGTGTCAGAGATGCGTGGGTATCTCCTCAAGTGCGATTCACAAGTATGTCTGTGAGGTACTTACGTGCGTATAGTCTACGGAAAGTACGTAAATAACGTTACTATGCATGCGCAGTTGATCCGTTCCTAAAAATATGCATGCAAGTCCCCACGAAACACCTGTGGTCCCTGAAGAAAGGTTCATAATATAACCTGAAACGTCGTAAATCTGTTTTCACGTCTCATTATTCATTGAGTGCCAGGCTTCGGATTGCTATATTATGGGTTCCTGTTGGGGAGTTGCTCGCTGTCGGGGCACCAAAGCACGTAGTGTGGACATTATTATTTCTATATTGG
>WWET01004003.1:40028-54418 GCA_011038615.1 Limnodynastes dumerilii | reverse complement strand
GCAGGAAAACCGTCACTCCTCCGATAAATATAATGCTGCTCCCGGTGCTCTCCAGATAAATGTCATAGAAAATCGGCTATGTGGAGTCACTCTTTTCATCAGGGCAAAGAAGAAGTCAAAAGTCTTTACTATTGACTTCTTCTTTGCCCTGATGAAAAGCGTTTATACACGCTTGAAACGTCGGCCTATTTAATGTAACTGCGAATAAAAGGATATTATTTTAAGCAAGCCTTCCATGAGTGACTCCACATAGCCGATTTTATATTTATATATATATATACATGTATGCATCATGGATTGGGTGTTGTGTGTGTGACCTTGATGTAGTGTAAACTATCAAGTCGGGCGATGAATCTGAAAACAATTGGACAAGAGTGTACCTAGATTAAATTTACTGGACTTAAAGAAGATAAAGATTTCCTTTAGTAATAACCTTAAGATGGTTTATAGTAGTTTTTGTAGTAACAGAATAAAAAAAAAAAATGATATTCATGAAACAAATAATGCATGTGGTTTCAAAATGAGCCAGCGTTCACATAACACAGCATGGTGGCTCAGTGAGTAGCACTTGTGTCTCACAACACTGAGGTCATGAGTTCAATTCCTAGACTAGGCCTTATCTCAGGGTTGCCGAATTTTCAAAGCTTCCCTCTGGGTTCTCCATATCCATAGATTGCTGCAAGGGGGTGGGGCTTAATTATGCAAATAACATCATTAAGCCATGCCCCTGTCAATCAATCATGTAATCTCTAACATTACATGGGATGGACATTAATTTCAGGGCTCTAGTGTTACATGAGATGGACGGGGCTTCATGATAGCTGGTCTGTGCTTTCCTGGGATACCGGGAGAACTGCCCAAATTTCGGGAGACCCTGCCTTATGTGTGTGGAGTTTGTATATTCTACCCTGTTTCCTCCCACACTCTAAAAACATGCAAATAGGTTAACTGGTTGCTGACTTAATTAACCTAAGTCCTAAACTAACCCTAGTCTGTGTGTGTCTGTGTTACGGACCTTAGTATGTAGCTCCAAAGGGGCAAGGACTGATGTGAAAGTGAAATATTCTCTGTAAAGTACTACGTAATCGGATGGTGCTATATAAAACTCTGTTATTAAATACAGTAGGACACTTTTTTATTTAATCTTTTTAATACTTATTCTAGCGTCACAGTGTTTTAATGTCACAATTGTTTTTCAGCTTCATCTTTGAATGTCATCTTTCAGTTCACAAGAATATTGCAAAGTCAATCTGTTTTGTACAATGTGTTTCTGTGTTTTGTACTTCACAGTTTTACAAGAAATTCGGCTGGGACGTGTGATTAACCTGTGTTTATATTATTTGAAATAGTTTATGCTTACCCATCCCTCGGTATAAGTGAACATATGCTGAATGTCAAAGTTCTTTTTTTTTGTTTTTGCAGGAAATGTTCCAAATCCTCTTGCAGAATATTTGGTGAGGAACCGCAGTCATTGGGTAATAGGTGTTTTGAGCAGGTGATTTTGCAACATTACAAATATACAGCATGTGCTTAAAACAAGTAAAGACCACCGGTAAGGTAATGGCACGCAGGAGGGATGCTGAAGAGGGCCATTCTTTACACAATACTGTATGTTAGAGTAACAGTTTGGGCTACAGGTTTATGACAGTTACGAATGCATAGATCATAAAGAAAAATAGTCTTTTTGACTGGATCCAGCCCCCACCCCCACACTTTCCATACATGTGAGGTCTGTCCGTCCACACAAGAGAGGGGAGTGAACTCCCCCTGTCACTCCCCACTCTCCTTCATAACTAGTGTGACTTACACTGCCATAAGTCACACTTGCGGATCAGCGGTCCGTGCGACCCACATTGTAAAATTTACATGTTTCCCCCCACCACCTTGGAGGGCGAAGAGGAAGCATAGATAAAATCTATTGTATGGAAATTACTTCCTTACGCTAGAAGTTACATGTGCCCTCCAGTCAAAACAGCCCACTTATGCACTTTGGGGTAGATCCAGACCTAAGTCCTTGTTACGTTTCATCGCGTAGAGCAGGGGTTCTCAACCCTGTCCTCAAGTACCACTAACAGTCCAAGTTTTTTCAATCTCCCTGCTGCAGGTGAGCTCATAACTGACAGTTACATTTTGAAAGCTCCACAGGTTTTGCAGGGAGATCTACAAAACATGGAGCGTTAGTGGTACTTGAGGACTGGGTTGAGAACCCCTGGCGTAGAGTATTTACGCTCGCGTATTTTCTTTGCACTCCCCTCGCTTTTAAGTACTTTGGACGTTTTACAGTTGCCAAACCCTACCTTAACTTTTCAAAGCGTAACTACTGACGTATGTAAGTGCCTAAGCACGCCCATACTGCACGATTTAACTACCTCCCCCCACCCACCTGCACTAACCTTAACGTAGGGACGCTGGAGGACGTCCCCTCCAGCGTCTCTACGGCGCTGCTACGGACGCTCGATCCAAGATCGGGCGTTGCCGTAGCGACGCTGGGCAACATCTGCCCGGCGCATGTGCAGATCGGCTCAAAAGCCGATCTTACGCTTACGCCCGCCGTCCTAGCGACGGCGGGCATTATTCTGGATCAAGCCCTTTGAGAGTAAGGGTGAAACAAGTGCAAGTGTAAACCTGAGCAAAGCCATGTATTCTGCAAGGGAAGTCCAAATGGTCTAAATTAAAATAATGTGGGGAGGTGAAGATTCCTAGCTCAACTCTAATTTATAGAGTAAACATAAAGCTTTGCAGTAGGCGAGTTCTATGTACAAAAGCAAAGTATTTCCTATCACACAACATAATAAAATATCATTAGGTCATTAGCAGTCATCACATTACAACATGACTTTCCTCAGGTCTACACTTGCACTTGTTTTGTACTCTGGATCAGCTCCCAGTATTTTTACACACTGGCCCCGATCCAGATCTGAGCTCACATGCCGTGCCGTACTTGTGTGCTGTAATGGACGGTTAGATACATTCATTCCACATGCACAAGTAAACGGGACCCCGGGATGGGAAGTAAATAGCGGCACCTGGGGCAGGGGCACATAGCAGCGAGATCTCTGCTGCTACATCTCCAGATACACTGTGCAAGTGCCGGGTTATAGAATGTGTATAAAGGGTTACACACTGTTACCAATAGAACGGAAGCTTCCGGTGTAGTGTTTATGCTTTAAAGCAATAAAAAAAATACATTTACAGGAAAATATAAAAGAATCAGAGATTCCATCCGTTTAAAGTATTTTGCTGGACAGCACTGTAGCTCACAGTACTAATTATCTTCTGAATGAACCCCCTGACACAGACATGACCTGCAGAAGGTGCAAATTTTCCAGCGTAAAATAATCCTTGTTACATCTGCGGTCTGGTTTACTTGCATTGGCCACATCCTTACTGTACATTGACTACATCCCTCACTCAACATGTCCCTCAGAGCCTGGGTTGCGCTATGATCTGAATGGGACGTCCCTCAGTTCTGAGCATGCACGGTAACAAATCACGCAGCTGGCATACGCTCAGATCTGGATCGGGCCACTGTGCTCAGAATGGGATGTCATTTGATTTATTATGTACCTGTACCATATGATAAAATCCTGCCTTTAAATATGCTTTGTATCACTTTCTTAAAAAGCTGTTATTTTGGCAGTTACTTGCACTTATTGTTAGATTCCTAACTATGGATACTAATATAACAATAATACATAACCAAAAGCAACGATAAGTAATAGATTTTAGCATCCAACAGGAACCTCACAAAGTGAACAGGTCATTGCCACGTTGCCACGCACAATATCATTACACTCAGCACCTGTATGTGTGGTTGTGAACATTCCGATGATCTCATTGACTAAAGGTTGGTAACAAAACACAGGAGATGTAGGAGGGCAGAAGGGAAAAACTGGTGACAAAAGGTGATCTGACCCAAGTTAAACACACCTTCAATAAGAAAAAAGCTAATTAGACAAGTTGTGTTGGCTTCTTTAAAAAAGACCACCTAAAGTAACTACTCAGTAACTACTAACTATAAATGAAATGTCTACCTTATTGTGTGTCTGTGTGACACACTATAAGGAATAAGGTGTGTGTGGGTGCCCCAGGGCAACTAAAATGTGGGGGCCACATATTTACAGTTCCCTCCATTCACCCTGTATTACCTTTCCCTCAAATACACTTTGATAATCCACTAAGTTGTCCTACCTGCAGTGATTATTCAGTCTACTACATCTTCTAAAGATGGTCTACAGGCTGATTAGATGGCGGCATTAATTAAAATAAATAAATATTTATTTAAATAAAGCACCTTAATGGCGAATTCGAACTGAAATGGTTCCTATAAGTATATTCCTGAAGGATCCCCAATACATCAAGGGACACAATTTGGTTCCAGCCACTGCGGTCAAACTATCCTTACAGCACCCAATTTCATCAGATCTTGGAAACTAAGCAGGATAAGGCTGGGTTAGTACCCGGAGGAGGGACCCCCAGGGAATACCCAGTACCTCAGGATTGTTTCCGTTTACTTTGTCCTGCATGGTATTATTGGGAATTTTTCGGGAGTGTTTTCACCCGTAACTTTTATCATTTTAATAGTTTATATTTTATAGATGAATCTTTGGATGTGCATGAACAATTATAGTCTGAATTTATAAGGTGGAAGATGGAGGCTGGCGCGGTGTGGCCCAATCCAATCTATTCATCTTTATTATTTCCGGACTTCAACCCTTTGGTTTGGGTAGTAACACATTTTTCTAGAGATTTTATATTCAAACATATATTTTGAAGCCCAGGTGTGAGCAGTTCCTCTCCCTCTGTAGACACTCCGCTCTCCAGCACTTGCTTAGCATCAGACCGGTAAGCTCGTTCCTACTCACCCACTGCTACTTTGAAGGGATATTTAGGGCTCCCTTGGGAGCAAAGCACCGCCGTGAGGTAGTTTTTTTATTTTTCTTTATTGTTTTTTAGTGGGAAGGGTTAGTATAGACACTGGAACGGCAATTTCCTTGCCACATGCTGATTGTTGTTATTTGCATACATGCTGATACATGTGTGGGTAGGATTATTTGTATTGGGCTTACCACAATAAGAATGCCCTTTCTGGTCCTTCACGATATATATGATCCATGTTATGCACACTAGTCTTTGACTTGGCTGGACTGCAGGGGTTTTTTCTGTGTCTGCAGAAAGGGGGAGAAAATTCCGATTTTTCTGCCCACCTGATTATCTAATATGGTATTTTACCTTGTGATAATATTATTTATTTTTGCTAATATTTTTTCGCTGACTTTTCACTTTCAATTTTAAATGACATAATAAGAGTTACTTTTTAGAAGTCTCAGTTTTGGTGTGCATTTAAAACAGTGGCTTCTTTTTCTCTTTAATGAAGCAGGGTTTTCCCTACCTAGTTAAATTTTGTAAATATATTTTTTCAAGTTAGCAAAGGAAAAAAATCCAATCTAATTAAAAATAGAAAAAAAAACATACTTATATTTTTTTTATTATTTACTTTTAAATACATTACATACATAAGGTCTAAAACATTATTTAAATTACTTAATAAATACATAAGTAAGCAAACAATATAAATTATTTGTATACATGTATAATAAGTTACTACATGAATCATGTGTACTTACCCAAAAATAAATCTAAAGAAATATTTGGTTTTCCACAAGGAACAACATAAGGAAACACTAGCAGGGTTGTGATTTAAATAGACTGCAGAATTAGGTAATTAATCATTCATTCACATGTGTAGCTACAGGTACATGGCTCCATAATAAGTATTTACTCTGATAAACGATCTCACGCGGTGACACGGAAATGCAACAACTATTTGTTCTAACGCAAATGAAACCCTACCCTAACTTTTGTTCACGTAAATCCACTTACGTTTGTTGGTACGGATATGTGGATCGATTGTAAATACGTTACCACACTCGCTCAACTCATTAGCATATTTTGGAACTCCCAGAAAATACGATTGTCATGCCCCCTCGGTAAAGTCCAAAGCAATATTGACAGCATGAAGCAGGTGTGCACATGTATTATTTCTCCAGGAGTAATTTTCCTCTCTTATTTTCACTCTCTGTACCAGATCCAATGTGTCATATCCCCAACGCTGGCGCTTACCAAAATGAGGTAACAGCAGATAAAGGGGATAACATGGATATATAGACATTAAGGGCCTGATCCAGACCTACGCTAGTGTGCGGGTATACGGCAGTCATATGCGTAAAAACAGCCATTTGTACTTACTGCGCATGTGTGGAGCAAAAGATACGCTCATGTTACGGTATGAAAATCTTTGCGTTATGGGCCTTAATCGTCACCAATTTGTATTACCGATCATGGGGCCGTGCCTGCCATACGAAAGCCGTAGCCACGCACCGAGGGCCGGACGTACGGACGGCTGCGGGTACGAACACAAAGGTTAGTGTAGGGTTTGCCAAGCGTATGGAAGCTAAACTAGGAACGAGCAAGGGGAGTGCCTATTGCCGTGCATCGGTGGTACATTCGGTGATAATACGCTACACCAGCATAGGTCTGGATCAGGCCCTATGTTCCTATTTATTTATTTATTCCTTATTAATAATGAAGCAATATACACATTAGGTCAGGTTATATAATAGACAGACGATATTGATGTTCCCCTTTATTTCTTTAAGCTAATAATTCTCTCCTGGTCAATCTGTCCTTGTTGTTAAAAATATTTGTTGATATACATGGACCAGGTTTTTTATGTATTTTCATTGGCGTTTGATGTATATGAAACGTAATTGGTGTTGTTTTTTCCTTTGTTTTTTCCCTTTTTTATTAATTGATTTTTTTTGGAATATTAGCTTCCCCACTTACAGAAGAATCATGATATTTTAAATATATTTTTTCCTTTTCCCTCATTGGTTAATTTCAATGCTTAATACTATAAATGAGTCCATATGTGTACCAGCCCCTCATAGCCCTGAAAAAGAAATCGACAGATTCGAAACGCATCGGTGAGCACTGGTTAACAAGCCTTTGTATCATTCTGCATATCCCTAACTGTTGTTAGCACCGCTTCTGAGCTCGCACCCCCGGGTCCCTTACATCAGAGTGAGGCGGTGCTGGCTCGGATGGGTGGCATTTTGTACTTAGTGCCTGTATTTTTTATTGTTCTCTTACCCGAGTTTTTGTTAATAAATATTTACTTGTTTTTACAGCCCTGAAAAAGAAATCGACAGATTCGAAACGCATCGGTGAGCACTGGTTAACAAGCCTTTGTATCATTCTGCATATCCCTAACTGTTGTTAGCACCGCTTCTGAGCTCGCACGCCTGGGTCCCTTACATCAAAGCGAGGCGGTGCTGTCTCGGGTGGGTGGCATTTTGTACTTAGTGCCTGTATTTTTTATTGTTCTCTTATCCAAGTTTTTGTTAATAAATATTTACTGGTTTTTACTATCCCTATTATGTGTTCTAATCGGCTGGGACGAGCATACTGGCGGTGAATCGGCCAGCAGGTGATCCCCCTTCCGATGGAGGAGAGAGTTTTGTTTACTGGTCTCCCTAAAGACGGCCTGTACTGAACACATGTGGAAATCCTTAGCGTCCCGGGGGTATCGAGTCATAGGACACATCCAATCCGGAGTACTTTTTCATTATATTTGACTGGACCTGTTGAGAAGTGGACCTTCCTTTTGCACCTTATATCTGTATAAACTGAGTTGGCTTTATCTGAAAGCGGGGCAGCATTTTTACGGTATACTTTTGAACATTGAACAAACGGAACTGTGAGAACTTTTATTTATTTTTACAGACTGGAGGAAAAAAGGAACGTTTTATGCTTTATTATTTGATATACTTTCTATACCTATGTTGAATTTGTACACAGTGCACTAGAAAACTCTTTTTTTCAATGCAATTTTGACATTTGCCATTTCTAGATCCATATAGGATATTTATAATATTTTAGTGGATATTTATTCACCTCACCTATTTTTTATTTAACATTTTATACACTCCCCATTTACCTGTTTCAGTCCCATTACACACTTTTTGCTTTTACTAGAGAAGCACAGTTACTGACATCCATTCTCTTGCAGTGAGAGCTCTGGAGATTCAAAGTTTGTGGGGGCCCCTTTGTGTGTGGGGTTAATCCGGCCCTGGTGATTACACATCATTGTACTGCACAGTCACCTTGGTGTTGAGGTTCCTTCATTCCACAACATCAGTGCATTAATCTCCTGGTTCCAGTCAGTACTGTTTATCTCCCAGTCCTGGATGTTCAGGAAATGTGGATACAATAAAGAGCACAGATCCAAATAACACATAACTTTGACGTCTCTTTATGAAAAGTACTTGTTCAAATGTTTAAAAGCTGTGTAAGTAAAAGTCTATTCCAAAATATGATACTATATAAGTTTAAAGAATAACCAGCGGGGGTGCGGTTGCCGGTCCGGTTGGCAGATTTCCAACAATGATACAGTTGCCAGCTGAATGGAGGCTGTGTCACTTCCGAAATGGTACAGAAAAATGAAAAATTGCTATGGGCAACGGCAACTATTTCTATCTGTTTCCAACAGGGACAGGCTGCTCCAGAAGGGAGGTTTAGGGCTCCAGAAGAGGGAGGGCAAGGGTAAGGGCTCCAGGGGAAGGTTAGGATTAGGCTGCGGAAAATGGAGGGATAGGGAAGGGTTAAGGGTGTGGCTAAGATGCATGGTTTTACCTGTCGGTGGATCATTCTCCACAACTGTGGGAGTTGCATCAGGTGCTTATTATTGCACATGGGCCCTCCACTAGTTTATTCCCCCAGTGCAGAAAGGTTCTCCTACTCCTTTCCTTTCCTATTAGACACTTTATAACAGCATTTGGCAATATAATTGATCAGGGTTTGACGACATTCTCTTTCTTTCCTTCAGGAAATTCCGTATGCTTCATATTGTTACCAGGGATGGGGTGGGACATGATGAAGTCCCGTCCAATCCCTAGTAACACTAGTATATAACAGTACTGATAGGCAGCAAGATGGGATTTGAGGCTGTGCTTTACATTTTATCATGATGGGAGATTTGCTGGGAGACTCTATACACTCTCCTATATCAGAATTGGAGGTGTGCTCTGTATAGCCTCAGATTTGGTTGACATAAAAAAAGCCAATAGGGAGAAGGAACAGTCCATACCCCCCAACATGACCCATTCCATTAGGTACAAAATACTCTGCTCTTCAGTTTCCAACTGTCAGTTACTATGGTAACAACCTTGGTTGAACTGGCAAATAGTTTTTTAAATATCAGTTAATTCATTTAAACCAGGTGAGTGACAGTTGGAAGCTCAGGAGCGGATTCATTTGTACCTAAAGGAATGGGTCATGTTGGAGGGTCTGACAGTCTAATTACAGCATAATATAGAATCCAAAACACACAAGAGCCAACATTTACAGAAAAAAATGGCGCTTTGCTTCAATCTGAAATCCAAATTTGGTTTGAGGAATTGAACACAATCCGAAGCGCTTATATCTAGTTAAAAGCTCTAAAAAATAAATCTGCCATACGCATAGAAAGGAGCAGGAGGAAATATTTATGGTCCACATGTATCCACCATTGATCTATAGAATCCAAGTACAAGACATAATTAGCAACATTCTACTGATGAAAAAAATACCTCAAAAAATTGAAATTGTTTTATAAGACATAAAACTTTACCAATGATGTCACAGACTATAAATGTAATAAAAATAACTAAAGCAAAAATAGGAAATTAATAAAAAGGGGAAATTGAGTATTTCAGATTAAATTAAGTCAAGGGTATTTCTGTGTATTTTAATCTTGTGGTTTTCCTGTAGACAGAATTACTAAATCAAAATCCATAAGTCGAGCTATTCTGTTATCTAAGAACAATTAGTAAATTACTGCTTAAAGGAAGAAAAAATTGTGACATGAGTCAGTGAATTGCAACACTCACCCTCAAGTATAAAAGATGGTGTTGTAAACAGCTCCACACAGTGCGGGCTGAGATAACGAATGCCACAATGCTGTACATCTATACTGTCCTGCTCATTGCACTGTCCTCCGGCACATTGGGAAAGCCAAGACCCAACACTGATGACAGAATCCCTTCTACCGATGAGAAGTTTGCAGAGGTATGGTAAAAATAACAATCACAGTATAAGACAAAGGAAACACATCAGAAGATAAGGCAGAGCTAAAATGAGTTTCCAGGGGGAATTGTGTCAATGAGTAATAGACTTTACATGCAGAAGCAATAACTAACAATAGAGACAGGAGTAACGGGCCGTAGGCAGACTACCAGACGTATAAAATACACGTCCGGTGTTTAGCATTTTTTCCTACTGTGCATTCGTAGTACATTTTTTATGTTATCTACGTATCTTTTCCTTACATAGATTACGTAAATGTGGTCTCCTACGTAAGGAAGAGATACATAGATAACGTAAAAAATGTACTACGATTGCGCAGTAGGAAAAAAAACGCTAAACACCGGACGTATATGTTATATGTCTAGTAGTCTGAATATGGCCCAACAGCCCAAAAAGGGTGTAACTGTGGACCATGCATGTTGCTGTTTGTGTTCATTGCACACAAATACTGAACAACTTTATTGTAAAACTCTGTATTGCCGAGGTGCAGTTTTGTGTCTGTTTTTGCTGTTACTCACAACTGTGTATCAGACTGGACTTATGAAGACATATAAACAAGGGAACATTAAATTGCAGGCGTAATGCAGAGCTGAGCGTAGATCAAGCACATGCTATTATGGACGATCTAGACCTGAGTGCAAGTCACTGTATAGCCACTTGCGTTACCTTCATACATATAATATTTCTGCATCATTTTTTAATAAATGAATGACTTTTTTAGAGCATTCACATTGAAATGACAGAGAACTCTCCTGTGTTACCAGTATAACTCAACTTGTGTTTGGTTTGCTGGAGAAAGGGAATGTAAACGGTGATGTAGTTACATTGGGCCTGATCCAGACCTACACAGCCCGGCGGTAATATGCCGGGCGTAAGCATAAGATCAGCTGAAAAACCCATCTGCGCATGCGTCGGCCAGATGTTGGCTGGCGTTACTACGGAATAGCCCAATCGGGCATCCGTAGTATCATCGTAGTAACGGCTGAGGGGGCGTCCCTCGTCGTTACTACGCACATATTAGTGTAGGTGGGCGGGGAGAGGTAGTTTAATGAGGGAGAGAGGGGTTTTAGGTGATACGCTCCTGCGCGAGTGTTTAGGCCGGCTGAAGTTAGGGTAGCCTTCAGCCGGCATAAGCGAGGGAAAATACGCTCGCACAGGGGGAGTGTCAGGGGGAGTGCACGCCGATACGCTGTGTTTTACTAAGCATCGGCGTAGGTCTGGATCAGGCCCATTGTGCTTGGTTGCTTTGTGTCTGTACGCTATGTGCTGTACTAGATTGGTGTAGGCCGGTGGTCAGTACGGCCCTTTTCAGAAAAGGCCGTTTTCTACCAACCAAACCAAACGGGCTTTGCCTCGCCGAGGAGAAGCAATCGATCATCCCCAGGACGAATTCACAGTGCAGAGTGGTAAATATTTATATAACCCTAACCCTTGTCCTAATCCTAATCCTCACCCTTACCCTTCCATTACCCTAAGCCTAACCCTCCCCTTTCATTACCCTAACCTTAACACTCCCTTCCCCGCAGCCTAACCCTAAGACTCTCCTCCCCGCAGTCTGACTCTAAGACTCCCCTCCCAGCAGCCTAACACTAAAACTCCCCTCCCACAGCCTAACCCTAAGACTCCCCTCCCCTTAGCCTAACCCTAAGATTTCCCTCCTGCAGCCTAACCCTAAAACTCCCCTCCCACAGCCTAACCCTAAAACTCCCCTCCCGCAGCCTAACCCTAAGGGTTTAAGACTCCTCTCCCCGCTGCCTAACCCGAAGACTCCACTCCCTGCTGCCTAACCCTAAGACTCTCCTCCCTGCTGCCTAACCCTAAAACTCCCCTCCCACAGCCTAACCCTAAGACTCCCCTCCCCGCAGCCTAACCCTAAGACTCTCCTCCCCACAGTCTAACCCTAAAACTACCCTCCCCGCAGGCTACCCCTAAGACTTCCCTCCCCATAGCCTAACCCTAAGACTCCCTTCCCCGCAGCCTAGCCCTAAGACTCCCTTCCCTGCAGCTTAACCCTAAGACTCTCCTTGCCGCAGCCTGACTCTTAGACTCCCCTCCCTGCAGCCTAACACTAAAACTTCCCTCCCACAACCTAACCCTAAGACTTCCCTTCCCTCAGTCTAAACCTAAGATTCCCCTCCCGCAGTCTAACCCTAAGACTCTCCTCCCCGCAGAATACCCTAAAACTCCCCTCCCCGCAGGCTACCCCTAAGACTCCCCTCCCCATAGCCTAACCCTAAGACTCCCTTCCCCACAGCCTAGCCCTAAGACTCCCCTTATACACTAACCTGTTTATTAAATAATGAATGGGTAAGTATGCCGAAAAATAAATGTGTAAATAAATGTGAATTTTATTTGTGGCTGTGGACATCTGTTTTAATTGATTTTTGTTTATCATTGATGTGGCATATTTACATATTTTGCATTGCGCATGCCCTGAAATCAAGCCATAGATTCATAGGGCTACATAATCTAGATGGGTAACATGAAGCATTACGCAATATACCTATTCTATGCATATTATAACCAAAAATGACAAATCATTCCCAATTCAGCCCCCTTCTTTCTGTAAAAGCATAACACACATCTGTTTCATACATTACAATGCTGTTACAGGTACAGTAATGCAGATGCACATTCATTTCTCTTAAAGGGCTATCTGAAGAAATTCTACTCATCCAGCAGCAAAGCAAAGAACACATTTGTTGAAAGGGTTAAAGAGATGCAAAAATTCTTCGGAATGACAATAACGGGGACCTTGACAAGAGAAACAATGACTATGATGAAAGCCCCAAGATGTGGCATGCCAGACGTGGCAGAAAACAGAGCATCCCCTGGAAGATAGATAGATAGATAGATAGATAGATAGATAGATAGATAGATAGATAGAGAGCCATGTTGTTCCTATCACGTATATCAGGGAGTACGCATGTTTTTGAGAACAATCCTGGGACATAAAAATGAAAGCATTGTATAAATAATTTCAGTGTCCTGCCCACTATAACTTTATGACCACACGTTCATTTATTATAATTTTGGTGTTTTTTAGCCTCATTACAATCTTCAGTTAATGTTTTAATGGCATAGGTAGAATTTCTGATAGAATTTCAATGTTGTGTGTAATAGGTATAAGCCAAGGTCTGCCACTACTAATGGCGTCACAAGAACGGGAGGCTCAGTGCAGCCAACTCCATGCTCTCCTGTAAAGACCTCTGTAAATGGCATCTGCTGTTACAGAGAAGGACTCAAGGGATCAGTTTTGAACCCAAATTCGGCAAGAAGCGTTTTATACAAACGCGCCTGTAATCAATCACCAGCAAATATCATTTACCCTTAATCAGCACCATTTGTGATGTGTCTAAATGATCACATTTGTGCTGAAGACCCCTCATTTCTGGTTTACACATTGCATTTACTATTTCTAAAATGACCCCTCTTTCTGACACAATGTTATGTATAAATGATGAAATCTGTTATTTTACTCTCTTTACCTCTGATGTGCAGAATTGTAAATTACACTCCTGATCTACCAGTCTCCGTGGTTGATGAATCAATACAGAGGGCTTTAAATGTTTGGAGCCAAGTAACTCCTCTGAGATTTACTAGAGTCACGGGAGATGCAGACATTTTCATCCAGTTTTCACCACGATGTAAGTCCACATTTTTTATTCTATATATTAAATATATAATTAAACAAATTATACTTGAATATGCAGGAGCTCCTGTCATAAGAGGCAGCAATTCATTCTGAGAGCAGCTGCAATCCAACCCAAATCTACACAGAAGATTAATCTGGTCCATAATTAATAATAAGAATAATAAGAACATATTATTTTTCTGTTACTTGCACCTCCTGTTGCTATTGATGGTAGAATAAAAGTTGAAAGAGGCATACGAAAGCCATATCTACATGTATGTTTTTAGTTGTATTTTGCCCTTATGACCAAGTTGTATGAAACTGTATCACACTCACATCAGACATAAGCCTGGAACATACAGTATGTTATTGGTGTCTTGAGATGCCTTTAACATTTACATGTATATATGCTAGTTTTACACATTAGATTTTTAAAACCTGGATACAGCTCAATGTTTTTAGCATATAGCATAGAGCCAAATATGCACTTTAATTAGCAAAAACTACCGGTTGCAGTCTCCGGTCTGATGGCCCACTTTGCGAAATAGAGACAGTCGAAAGTTACTTTTAGGCTGTCTCTATTTCGAATAGGGGGCCATTTTAGAATTTTTTTAATGAATGGGTGAGTGTG
>WWET01004003.1:8521-18797 GCA_011038615.1 Limnodynastes dumerilii | reverse complement strand
GGTACGGTACGAAAATTCGCACGTACGCTGGAAAAACTTAGGGTAGGGTTCAGCCGCCGTAAGTCGGTACAATCAATGGGAGTGTTCGTGAAAGTTTATACGCCCGGGCGAGCATACGCTACGCTCACGGGCGTAGGTCTGGATCAGGCCCAATGTCCGTATAGACATTGCACGGATAGTTAAGGTAGCCCTATAGAACTCGTAAGTGCCATGAGGCACCTAACAAGGGGGGTGGGGTGGGGGCAGGATGGGTGAGTTTGGTGCAGGTCTTTGGATCTGTGAATCCAGTCCTAAGTAACTGTTTAATTTGGAGTCTAGATGGTCGATTGTTATAACAGTAGCCATCGGTAAGTGAAAATGTAAAATGTCCATAAATGTTTGAGACTACCTGATCTTTGGTGGCAACATATGACAGAAGCCTCAGTTGAATACCGCAACCTTAGGCTCCGGCAGGGAACCCACACCTCCAGTCAAGGGGGCCTGTCGAGAGCTGTAACCACAGTGTGTGCAACTGCCAAAAATGGGAGAGAGAGGCCCAAGACAGCCACTGTTCCGGCTGGTGTATCCTCTACGACGGCTTTGTGAAGTCTGGCGGTCCCCACAGAAGAAGGGAATGAACTCCACTGTCTCTCCCCTCTCTCCTGAGGATCTTTCAGCACTTTCACTGCCATAACCCTAAATTAAGTGAAGCTAAAATTCGCCTTCACTGTAAAAATATAATTGTTCTTTCCCTTGTCCACCTTACGGGGTTTAGGTGGGTGGAGGGGATGCGCCGCTCTGTTGGAAGGATTTTCAGGCACACAGAACTAAGCTGTAATATGCCTGGAGATCTGTATCGTAACATCTGATGCGAACAAGTGCGCTGGCAGATAAACACCTGATTTCCGCAAGCAGATTGAATCCAGCCCTACACGTGATGGGTGATGGGGTCGACAAGAGGAGTGCCACCCATCCAGACATCTACTGGTGCCCTTTGTACAGTTGCAGTCCCCGCTACAATGGTCTGCTTTAAGAAATAGAGACAGATGAAAGTTCCTTTTTCGGCTGTCTCTATTTCGAATAGGCGGCCTTTGTATAATTTTTTTTTATGAATGGGTGAGTGTGCTCATCAGTATACTCACCCATTCATTTTCACAGGACCCAACAGCCGGCAGCTCCAAAGAGGTGAGTAACCTCTCCAGTGACTTTTAGTGTTGGGGGGGTTAGGGTTAGGTTCTTAGGAAGGGAGGGTTAGGATTAGGGCCATAGAAGGGGAGGGTTAGGGTCAGGCTGAGGGGAGGGGGGTCTTAGGGTTAGGCTCTTAGGAAGGGAGTATTAGGGTCAGGCTAGGCAGAAGGGAGGGATAGGGTCAGGCTGCGAGGAAGGAAGGGTTATGTCAGGCTGCAGGGAAGGGAGTGTTAGGCTAATGGGAGTGAAGGTTAGGGTTAGAATTAGGGAACGGGTTGGAGTTTACCGGCTTACCTATTGGAACACCGTTTTTGGTGCTCCGTGGATCGATTGCTATGTCTCATCGAGGCATAAGCAATCGATATTCCAGCTAGTTTGAAATTGCCAGGGAGAGAACAACCCTATCGAAATAGGGCCGTTCTTAGCCCCCCCCCCCCTTTGTATGGGGTTGGCTTTGTCTTCTTCTACCCCTGACTTCTCCTCCAGGGGGGCTATATTGGCCATTGCACCTTCATGCTGCAGCGACCGAGAAAAGCACACTGCAGGATCATTATAATGGACCAAATCCAGAGTTAATAAAATATAATTTTACAATTACTAGGATCAATAAATCCCCGCTTTTCAGTCCATTGCTCTCATGTCTGAAGGGTGTATCTGGAAAGAAATATGTAAGTGGACAGTTTTTATTTCTCTTCACAGAATTGTCAGCTATACCCCGGACCTCAGTAAATCAGAAGTAGATGTCGCCATAGCTCAGGCGCTCAGGCTCTGGAGTGAGGTCACCCCCTTAAACTTTATGCGGGTTAACAGTGGCGAGGCTGATATCATGATCGCTTTTCATTATAAAGGTACAGTATGTATATGATAACAGCATGGTGGCTCAGTGAGTAACACTTGTGTCTCACAGTGCTGAGGTCATGAGTTCGATTCCCAGACTAGACCTTATCTATGTGGGGTTTGTATGTTCTCCCTGTGTCTGTGTGAGTTTCCTCCATGTGCTCTGGTTTCCTACCAAACTCCAAAAACATGCTGGTAGATTACTTGGCTGCTAAATGAATTAGCCCTAATGTGTGTGTGTTAGGGAACTTAGAATGTAGCTCCAATGGGGCACGGACTGATGTGAATGTTAAACATTTTCTGTAAAGCGCTACCTAATCTGATGGCGCTATATAAAAATCTGTTAATAACTAAATTTACAATTTAAAATATCTGACTTCATTATTTTGCAGAACATGGAGATTTCTATCCCTTCGATGGTCCATCTGGAGTTTTGGCGCATGCATTTTCACCAAGCCCAGGAATTGGAGGAGACGCTCATTTTGATGAAGCGGAGACATGGACAATGAGTCAGAGAGGTGAGAGTAATAGAACTACTAAGAGGCAATAGTTGAAAACACTAATAATTTAGTCTTCCATAATATAAGATATCTCATATATGATGCATACAGCCATCATTGGGGCGGATCCAGAACTACGTCCGTCTTCCATAGACGGACGTAATTCAATGAACAATAGCTACTGCGCATGCATAGTAGCTATTGGACGTAATCTGCATATCGTCTATGGAAGACAGACGTAGTTCTGGATCTGCCCCATTATGTCTAAGAATCTTCCCGAGTAATCACAGAGCCATCTCTAAGTTTGACTAAGTCTTTGTTAAGGCCTCAATTCCTTTAAAATTTATAAGAAAACTGATAAAGAATCAATAAAAGCAACCAGAAAAAAAAAACAATTAAATGTAAATACTCACCATAATAGAAGTCCTTATGAGTAGGTCTATCTGAGAGGAGAGAATGTTCTCAGAACTACAGCCAGCAGAGGTCACATGACACACTCACAAGAGTAATTTCCTCTCTTTATATCAGTGAACTAGCACTGGCTGCAGCACTTAGGATGTTCTCCCAAACAGTGTCTGCCAGGCTATCTATGTTCTTCACTGAAACAAAGTCAATGAAAAACAGCATAAACGGGGCAACCAACACTAGCGTGTAAAAATTGTTTAACTGTTTTCAAGGTCAGGGGGTGCCTTGTTAGTATCAAATTGTAATATAATATATTAGTTCTTGTTACTAGTTACTGTTCTGTGAAAAAGTTCTCCATTTATCACACACACACACACACTGCTTCCGTCTAGACTTTAATGACATGATTGTTTTACCCTATAAGAGAACTTGGGTAAAGGGTTAAAAGGGTAAAAGGTAGAGCATTTCTACCTACTTCATATCTAACAGGGGCTGTCTGTGCTTGAGAGCAGTTATGACATGTGGCCCAATGCTTGACCCGTATTGGTGATGTACCCAGGTCTGTCTCCATTTGTTTCTTAGAAAGTTTCCTAATTGGCTGTCAGGCAGATTCTGGTCCACTTCGATAAAGTTTTCAGCCACTAAGCACTATGCTGGGATATGTACATATGTATGTGTCGTGTACCTGACCAAGGTATGGCGTGGGATATGTAAGTCAGTCTGGGGAAAGCTTAGTAAAAACTTTCATGAGTCGCAAACACATTGCTTCTCAGGTTGAGACCCATTCTAGGCAGATGCCATCTTGTGACCAAAAAGGGCAGTGCAGAGCTTTCTGATGATCAACCAAGTACAGTAAGGGTGATGACAATATTAGTGATGACAAAATGCTGCAGCTCTTTTTGTGTTGTATTTGCCTTCTTGAAATTGCAATATACACAAAAATACACACAACTTTTTGAGAATGTTGCAATAATAATTTGCCAAGTTTGAAAGTTTAAATCACTGTCAGCAATTACTGAGTATGGATCCTAAGATATTAAATATATGAAACTAACCACTGCTTTACAAAATGTTTTATGATTACAACTGGTTTATAAAGATATGGAAGATTTTATTTCTCAATAACGTTCTGTTTGAACTCTTTTCCTTGGCTTGAAGTTATTAAAAATATCACTTACAGGATTACTATTGTATTCATTACAAAGAAAGGGCTAAAATCCCCTCAATTAATACAAATCTTTGGTTTTAGGCACCAACCTTTTCCTAGTTGCTCTTCATGAATTGGGTCACTCATTGGGTCTGGACCATTCAAGAGACAATCGTGCGATAATGTATCCAACTTACGATGGAAGTGCATTTGTGTCAGCCAGCAACTATAAACTGTTTGCAGATGATATCGCAGGAATCCAAGCTATTTATGGTAAAAGTATATATTTTTGACATTTGTGGATAGTCTATAAAGTTGTGCTTCTCTTTTTAACAACTTATAATAATTGTGTTGGTTTAAAACCAACTAAAAAGTAAGGTAATTAATCTGGTTTGGATGTGTCTCAGTGTTTGCATCTTCACCAATCTTTGCCACGTTTCTGCTGTCACATTACTAATGTTAAAATTCACAATAAGGTGCAATGGTTGTGTAGTTATGTAGGTTTGCAGATCAAAAAAGTGCTATGGCAGCTTAAGGACAATTGATTACAGCATAATGTAGTTGTAAGCATTCGGGCATGCAATAACTCAAGTAGACGCTAGATGACAACAGAATCAAAAGTGGATGACAGTAAAGTGAAAATCAGCATACTTCAGTCCCAGAATAAAATTTAGAAGAGTCTCTATGATAATCTACCCCAGACATAATGTAGAAAATAGATTTGTGTCTAGCTTCTTCTGTACACACTAAATGTACTCACTGTGGTGGATCTGTAGTGTTGCTAAGCAGTCTCAAGGGCATCTAAAAGTATCCCCCTCCAGTAATTGCTGTGAGAACCACAAATGTCAGCAGTTGAAAAAATGTCTCAATGTAGCTTCAGGTAAGAGACAGGGAGGGTGAGGAGTTATAAGTTCCATTGTGAAAGAAAATATTGATATGCAGTTTGACCTCAATAAGAAAATGAGATTGGACGTAGGACTGGACACTGCAGACATTGCATTTCATTTCTATAAAATGTTAATTAGACAGAAGAGCAATGAATTACAAGTAATCAATTGCGTCTTAGCATCATTTTATCTTGAATTCATAGCTTTTAATGTGCTTCTAGAAAGGCCTCTACTGATTTTTTATTTTAAATACAGGAGCCAGAAATCCCAATAAGCCAAAACCAAAACCAAATCCAAACCCAACACCAACCAGAAAACCCCAACCTAAACCTACAAAGAAGCCTCAACCTAAACCAACACAGAAACCTCAACCTAAACCAACACCAACAAAGAAGCCTCAACCGAAACCAACAAAGAAACCTCAACCAAAACCACCACAGAAACCTCAACCAAAACCACCACAGAAACCTCAACCAAAACCAACAAAGAAACCTCAAACTAAACCAACAAAGAAACCATCCGACAGGAAGCCTAGGCCAACAGAGGCCTCCAGAAATCCAACGGTACAAAAAAAATGCAACCCTAATCTGCAATTTGATGCAGTCACCAGCATGAGAGGCGATTTACTGTTCTTCAAGAATGGGTAATTTTTGTATAAGAAACTGAAATTTTTATGATATATTTTTAACCTTCTGATCGTAAGCGTAAAAACTGCCATTTGTACTTACTGCGCATGCGCGGGTAGATGTTAAGCTCATTTTATGCTCTGAAAATCTTAGTGTATGTGCCTTATTCGTAACCGCTTCGTATTACCGCTCATGGGGGCGAGCCTGCCATACGAAATCCGTAACCACGCACCGAGGGCGGAGTGAGGCATTTAAATCGTACAGTATGGGGGTGCTAAGCATCGTTAATACGCATTGAACGTACGGACGGCCGCGGGTACGAACACAAAAGTTAGGGTAGGGTTTGGCGAGCGTATGGAAGCTAAACTAGGCACGAGCAAGGGGAGTGCCTATTGCCGTGCATCGGTGGTACGGTCGGCGGTAATACACTACGCAGACGAGCGTAGGTCTGGATCAGGCCCATTGGGCCAGATCCAGACTTAAGGTCGTTTTACATGCTCAAGCGTACCTAAGTTATGCACTACTAAGTATAATCCACTCCCCAGCCACTCCCCTCGCACTCACGTAACTTAGCTGATTTATGTGTTTAGATTCTTACCTTAACTATTCCTTGCGTATCTCTGGTCGTAGGTATCGGCTTGTCATATGTAAGTGCTTAATCCACCACATACTGTATAATTTAAATGCCTCCCTCCTCCCACAATGCGTATAATCGTCTTGCGTAGGCATGTCACGCCCTTTTGTACAGTGCTACATACTAGTTACGTACGATCAGAGTTACGGGACCGTATTCACAGATCCGTTTTCACGTGGAGTTGCGTGCGTATTTTTAGGTACGGTTTAACTGCGCATGCGTAGTCACTTTATTTATGTTAGTTATGTGGAATATACATAAGTGCTTTAGGCACGGACATGTGAATCGCACTTGGGGACGAATGGGCGTCGTAGAAATACCTACTTGAAAATTTCCATGAAAGTGGGTGGGGGGAGGCATTTAAATGAACGCTTGAGGGTGCGGTTATAAAGAATTGCACGCACGGAAGACATAGACGCACGTAAGTACACACGTAAAGAACAGAGTGGTCTATGGAGGTGTAAGTCTACAATTACACGGCCGGGAGAGGGGAGTGTCGTGGCTTTTGGTGGCTGTTGGTGGGTGTTGGCTTGCTACGTGCGTGCGTACAATTGCATACTTTAAAAAACCGGATCTGTGAATACGGCCCATGATGTGTAACATCTGCCGCGCGCATACGCAGTGCATTCCCACAGCCAGAATTACGTATGCCGTGTGCATAAATTAGCTGTCGTTATTAAGTCTGGATCCGGTCCATAGTCATGATTGTCCAAAGGAGATAGAAAAAGCCAGTGCATGCTACAGTCCCTGCACTACACTTGCTGCAGGGAGATGCAACACAGCAGAAGCCCTGAGATCCAGAACGCATGGTCAGTCTCAGGAGAAGAGGGGGCCTAATTCACCCCACACTCCTGCATTTGTGAATGGTGCACTTGTTCTGCACATATAGCTACATAAAGATTACTGCACTTTCCCCATGTAGAAATCTGGATAGGGTGTAAAGGCTTCTATATGCCCCTACTCTAAAATGTAAATAGATCCTACTTTCCACCTTCCATACCCAAAGTACACTTCTTGCTGTGCTTCCAGCACGGAAGCCTGGATCCTGAGGTTTCCATAGCCATGTATGAAGTCTTGTGAGTTTGCATTCACGGTCACAAAATGTGGCCATTTCTCCTCCCAAAAAGTGTAAATAGCCCAAATTTTGCAATTCTGGATCCATTCCCATGTGATTAAACAGTATAAAATTGGCATAGGACATGGTACTCGTATATGGAACATATAGGAGACAATGGAGCTTCTAAAGAGGAAGGTGGAGATGTTGCCCATGGCAAATAATCAGACTATGGCTTTCAATTTAGAAGCACCAGCAGTGCAGAGAGAGAGAGAGAGAGAGTGTGTGGGTCCCCATAGCAAATGGCCCTATTTCAATAGGGCCGTTCGCTCCCAGCCAGTTCCGAACTGGCTGGGATATCGATTGCTTATGCCTTGATGAGGCATAGCAATCGATCCCCGGAGCACTGAACACGGTGCTCCGAACGGTAAGCAACCCCACTCTCTAACCCTAAGTCACCATCCCCCGCAGCCTAACCCTATGTCTCCCCCCTCTCGGCCTAACCCTAAGTCCCCAGAGAGGGTTACTCACCTCTCCGGTGGTCTGGTCCGGCGGCGGCACTGGTGTCTTTTCCGAAAATTATTGGGTAAGTATGCGAATCACATGTTCGCCCATTCATGGAAAAAAAAAATTCTGCGGCGTATCACAATCGAAACAGGGAAATAGGGACCGCCAAAAAGCAACTTTCAGCTGTCCCTATTTCGCAATGTGAAACATCACAGTGGGGTGTTAGTGGTATGTGAGGGCCACAGTTTAGAAGCTCTGGGTCTACTGACTTGGCCAGAGTCTGTGTGACCAGCATTAGCATTGCATTGTAAAGGTTTTTTTTTCTTCACAGGCCTTTCATTTAAGAATCTCTTACATAGAAGTATGGTAAATAAACACTGATTAACAGGGTAATCATGAACACAAAAACATTCAGAGCAACTATAGTAAAACAAAGAATGGGTGCGGAGGCATTTATGACATCCAGATCAATACCTTAAGCTTGGACTGCAGGAGCTCCTTGCTTGTAATGATGTGCGTGACTTCGGTTTCTGTGAGCCCATGGGCAATGGCAGGACCACCAAGTGTTGCATATATTGTGACCACTGCAAATGTAACAAAAACTGTCAGAACATGGACACCAAACACACACACACACCCTCCCCCCCCATGTACATTGCTTGTAGCTGACCTGCTATTCAATTCGTAAAATAAAATGCAGAAATATTAGTTATACTCCTTTCTCCTCTAAATTCCAGGTCCCACACAGGATTATGAACACGGTTCCTACCCCGTTGCATCTGTTCACAGCACACATTGTCCCAGTAAATCCCACATCGTTGCTATTCACACTGAACCAGTGTCTGCAGAGGCAGAAAGTAATTGTGATCCACCAATTTTGGTACTTTAATAGAACCTGGGAAGACCTTTCACAATGCAGAGTATTCAGATCAAACACTGGAAAAAACCTGCGGACTCGGGATGAACAATTCACACCAACACACAACCTGGGTAATAACTCAGGATGCCGGTCAATGCCTCAGTGTGAAAGGGATTGGTGTAAAAAGACCCACTCTGAAGAAAGTATAAAGCAGCAGCTGCCAGAAGATTATTAGTAGTATTATCACTTATTTATATAGCGCCACAAATGTCAGCAGCGCTTTACAGATAACTTTAGACAATCACATTAGCTCCTGCCCCTATTGGAGCTTCATATACATACACACACTAGGGTTAATTAGGTTAATTTACTCAGCAGTCAATTAACCTACTAGTATGTTATTGGCGTGTGGAAGGAAACCAGAGCACCCAGAGAAAACCAACACAGACACGGGGAGACCACAAAAATTCCCCACACACAAAACCTTGTCCAGGAATCTGACCTCAGCACTGAGAGACACAAGTGTTACTCACTGAGCTTCCATGCTGCTCCCAAGATGTCTGTCTACAGAAGATATACAGGAGGTTTGCTACTAAACTAGTCTATCAATTTAAAACATGAAAACATCATTGAAATATTTCTTGTAATATGAGAAATGAACGTTACCAGCACAAGTGACTCTTATAAATGATTGTTTTTCTCTTTCCAGTTATGCAAATGTGTATTAAGAGCTCCACATGCTATATACTGCAGTATTAACAAGCGCTCAGGTTTCCTTGTTGATGACTAGTCCAAATGGACTGGTTCGTACAAGGTAAAGGGTCAAGAGAAATAACCTCAAAACATTCAGATCACTGCTTTTAAGAACGAGTTGTTTTTATATTTTGTTCACAGCTTTTCAAACCCTCAATGTACAGTATATTGGAAAGTTTTCTATTTTGGCCTTTTTTTGTGAAATCTTGGGAATGGGGCGTCCAGCTCTGGTCAGAGTGCCGGGCTGGAACATATTTCAGCTAATGTAGACCAGCTGCTGCAATTTCTACGCATGGAGGAATAGTGAAGGACTACTATGCGCCCTTTCTCCGAATGATCGCAGAGTTGTTCTGAGTCTGTTCCTGCTCCCCCACAGAGAGGACAACACTAGGGGACAGCAGCTGCGCTTCTGCCTGAGAGCTAAAGACCGGGGTGAGAAGGAAGGAAAACTGAAGAGCACTTTCATTTTCTTGGGGTTGCATTGCTAGAAATGTCAGGGATGGTTACCCTTCTACCAAGTCACAAGAAGCACTAGACAGAGTGTCTGTAACCGGTTGCAGTCTCCGGTCCGACGGCTTACTTTTCGGCTGTCTCTATTTCGAATAGGGGGCCATTTTAGAAATGTTTTTTATGAATAGGTGAGTGTGCTGATCGCCATATTCCCCCATTCATTTTCACAGACCCGCCAAATGACAGCTACAGAGAGGTGAGTAATCGCTCCGGGGCATTTTAGTATTGGGGGGGTTAGGGTTAGGCGCTTAGGAAGGGAGGGTTAGGGTTAGGACCATAGAAGGGAAGGGTTAGGGTCAGGCTGCGGGGAGGGGGGGCTTAGGGTCAGGCTGCGGGGAGGGGAGGCTTAGGGGTAGGGTCATGGAAGGGGAGGGGTAAGGTAGTGATTAG
>WWET01004002.1:127118-143461 GCA_011038615.1 Limnodynastes dumerilii | reverse complement strand
GGGAGTACTGCCCGAATTTCGGGAGTCTCCCGGACATTCCGGGAGAGTCGGCAACCCTGATTATATCCAATCTGTCCCTTCTCTGCTGAAAGCTATATATTTTTAATCCTTTAGTGTTTCTTGGTATGTTTTGTGATACAAGCCATGCACCATTTTGGTTGCCCTTCTTTGCACAGTCTCTAATATGTTTATGTCCTTCTGGGGATATGGCCTTGGCATTAATTCAAATTCTTACTAAAATCAAGATAAGCTGTGTCTATAGCTCCCTCTTGGGGTCAGATTTACTAAGATGTCGGTTTGGAGAAGTGGAGATGTTGTCCATTGCAACCATACATCAGTTTCCCTTTTACTGATGTAAGGCTCACTGGTTGGTAGTTGCTGGTTTCTTCCATACTCCCTCTATTAAGCAGAGGTACACGTTGCTGATTAAATATAAATGTGATATCCATAAATAGCCGAGTAAGCTGAATATTTTGGTAGTATTATTACTGAGTACAATTAGAAAAAACGCATGGCTGAAGTAAGGTTTAACCTGCCCTTCGGTAAAAAACAATCATCATGATGTACTTCTGGCAGACAGAGACATGAAAGAGCTCAGACACATGACAGAGCTTGGTTGTGCCGAGTCTCACTTGCACAACCTTACTGTACATTGACTGTATGCCTCCTCCTCTTCCCACACATCTCTCAGAACGCAAGTCTCCATACATAGAGTTACACTCAGGTCTGAATCGGCCGCGACTGAGTACTCTCCTGGTCTAAACCTACACAGCAGCAAATCATGCAGAGAAACATCACACCATCTGGTGTAAGCTCAGATCTGTATCAGGGCCACTGATCACAATGTAGCGCCTGATTTATTCTTCAAATTTCCATGTCAAAGAATACATGTTCCAGAAGAAGTGGAAAACCTAAGCTGGTGCATAGTCCGGCCCTCTCCATCTGGAGTATGTGTAGTACAATCACTGGTCTAGGCTCATTGCAGCCATCTGTCATCACTTGCAGCCACTGCTGCAGTGGTGACTTGCTTTTCCCCTCTTTCTATTCTCAGTCTACCGACTTACGTCAAAATTGCTACACAATCTATAACCAAACTACTATAAGCGCTTATTTACATTAAATATGATTATGTGAACAGGAGCTAAATGTTTACATAACCTCATTTATAAAACTAATATTTTCTGTTTGTTGTCTTAATATCCCATTTACTTCCCTTTACATATTTGTATATTGAATTTTACAATTATGATGTACGTGATGTTTCTATATCACAGAAAATAACTACTGACATGAATGCATTATGAAACTGCTACACAATATATCAGCTCATCATATGCTTGTCTTTGAGATCATTTTGTATTTTGTTTTAGGGTTTAACATTTTTTTACAGAGATCTGTATTGAAGATTGATCATTTGGAATTGAAATGTTAAATAGAATTGATCTGTGTTCAATGCACAAAAAGAACAAGTTGTCTGACTACTATTATAGTGAGAGCTCAATAGATTCAACTGAACCACAAGAGATGGATGGGTTAATCTCAATATCTAAGGATGATTATGATGTAGCGCTAATAGGTGCAGATTGCAGCCGTGCACCTTCTCTAGAAAGAGATGCTGACAGAAGAGATTTAGACATTACTGATGCAGTAACCATAAATAAGGAAGAAGAAATCAAGGAGACGGATTGGCAGCCTGAAGGGTCACAGACTGATCTGGAGGAAAATTCTTGCTTAACACCTGATCTGTATACAGCAGCACCAATAACATCTGTGGGTGATGGACCTGAAAATTCAAACAAATTCTTCCAAAGAAATGTCTGCATGGCTTAAAATGACAGATACTTAGATGAAATTGGGCATTTTACTGCAACTGTATTCTGTTTTCAGTGGTAGAATGCAAACTAATGAGAGAATATCAGAGATACGTTACTGAGGTTAGAGGGAAGTGTAGATTGTCAGCAACAATAACAATCTGAGCAGTGTATGTAGCTCCCAGAAGTATAACATGGCCAAATGGTAACATTACTTAATAAAGACCTCTTAGAGACAGTGGCCCCGATCCAGATCTACGCCGATCTGCGCATCCGCCGGGCAGATGTTGCCTGGCGTAGCCATGGAAACACCCGACTGTGGATCGGTCATCCGTAGCTTCAGCATAGTAACGCTGGAGGGGGCGTCCCCCAGCGTTACTACGCTGAAGTTAGTACAGGTAGGCGGGGGGAAGGTGGGTAATGAGGCTGGGAGGGCGGCGTTAGCGTACTAATGCCGCCATCCCAACGTAGTTACAGTGGGTTACACCGACTGAACTTAGGGTAGCCTTCAGCCGGCGTAATTACGATCTGGCAGGGGGAGTGTAACGCTGTTACGCTGAGTGTTAGTACGTCAGCACAACAGCGTTACTCTGGATCAGGCCCAGTAAGCGTAAAATAAAAGTCTGTATTATGTTACAGCACGTGGGAAATATTGATTTTCATTTTCTTCATATAATGGCAAAGATCCCTATGAATAGACTTTCCTCTCTTTCACTTAGAGTTATTGTGGTTTTTGATACCATATTCATAGCTAGAAAGGCTTAAAACTAATTTTCATAGACTTAAGAATTTCAGCAAGATTTACTAAACTGCGGAAAAAGAAAAGTGGAGAGATTGCCCATAGCAACCAATCAGATTCTAGTTCTCGCTTTTCGTTAGTAGAGAATGTCAACAACAATCTGATGGTTGCAAAATTTCCACTTTTCCGCAGTTTAGTAAATCTAGCCCTTTGTATCAAATGCTGTATACTATTATATTTTATAAGGTAGTTACTAGCAAATTTGTTACTTAAATAAATGTTATACTAAATTTGCAGGGTTCTTTGGACTTTAAATAAAATCACACTATAATAAATGCATAAAAAAACACGTACTTGAAGTAAAAACAGAATAAGAGAAAAAATACAATTTGAACAAAGTCTTTGCCATTAGATGGAGCTGATGCGGAGAATATTCCAGGTTTGCCATAAATACGTAGACTCAGCTGTTTGACATAAATACAACAGGAAACATACAGTAACACTGATGTATATTGTATACAGAGAATGAAGTAAATTAGATCAATGTGTGTTTGAAAAATATGTGCAATTTACAATTATGACCAGAAATGTGTTATTTTCTAGAGAAAAAACTCTATTCCTGACCAGCACGAGGTCCAGTCTAATGAGGACATTGATCGGAGGCCCTGCTGTGCTGTTCAATATGTGTTATAAATACTCTAACACTCACTGTATTATTCACAGTTCCTAGTTTGAAGTAAACGGTTCAGTAGAAACTGCAGGGATCTGGAGCAAACCCCCCAATTTTTACTAGGAAAGATTGTTTTAGTTACCCTTTGTCTGAAGTTCATAATACCAGTGCAAAGCTCCTAAAAGTGTTCCACCTAAAGGGCCGTATCAGAGATCCGACCAACTGTGCATGCGTAGTAACTTTATTTACATAGTTAACAGTGACTATACGAGCGAAAGTGCCTTATGGACAGACCTGTGAATCGCATGTTGGTACATACGGACAGATATGCGACGCAAAAATACGCACGGGAAAATTTACATGAAAATGGACGAGGGGAGGCATTAAAATAAAGGAAAGTGGGTGCGACTAGCTTGAATCGCACGTACGGAGGATTCGTATACACGGAAATGTACTCGGAAAGTTACAAGTGGTCTATGGCAGCAGAAGTCACAGACAGCGCAGCCGAGATAGGGAAGTGTCGGGCTTGGGAGGGGGTTTGGCCAGCACCGGCCATGCGTATAATTGCGATCCGATGGCCACACTGATCTGTGAATACGACTTGAAATCTGGATCACATCTGTGTAACCTATTATTTGAGATTTATTAGATACCTGTTAATGGGTAATGTGGATTTATATACAGCCTCAATAATGCTATTAGTTATGGTGGCTACATTTCATAAATACGGACTGCCTCCGCTGCAGAAACAGATTAAGGCCTCAATCACCCTGGTTTTGGTGGGACTCTGCTCCTCTGTCTTGATCAAAGGAAAGACTGTGTCATAATGGAATAGCTGAGAGGGAAAAGGTAAATTCAATGTATGGGCAATGGTAGAATTTTGATAGATATACTTCTTGGAGCCCCAGTAGAGAAATGCATGCTCTAATTTATGTGCCTTGTTGCAGTAAATGCTTAATTTGTGCTGTTGGTTGAATTTGAGTAGATGTGAAACACCACTGCACTATTTCTAGCTGTTAAGTATATTTGATGACAAAGGTGGCCTTTTATAGTGCAACTTTGAGTCCATATTTTGTTACATATTTGACACCTTGGCCCTAACCCTCAATACACCCTCCACAGCCTAATATGGGACATATTAATCCCTCCTGTTGAGATATAGGGAATCATTTTATGGTGTCATATTGAGCCTTAAATAATACTGAGCCCACACTAGACTTTTGTCTGTTTTGTATGGTGGCCATTAGGATGCAGTGTGTATTGTATTGCTGTCTTTAGGGTGACATATGTATTGTATAGCAACACTAGGGTTCAATCTGTATTGTATGGCGGTCTCTATGGTGCAGTGTGTATTGGAAGGCAGTCACAAAGGTTAATCTGTGTTGTATAGAGGCCACCATCATATAAAGGATGGGCACCAGTTTTCTCTCTCACCCAGGACAGCTAAATATGTAAGCACTGCTCTGTCATTTTGTCTTTGTGGAACTACATGAACTAAAAGGGTTAACAGAACATGCTGACACTTGGAGAATCACAATCACACTTAGAGTACTCCAACCACATCCCATGTAACCACATGCCTCTGGTGAGTGTGCATATGTATGTGTTTGTGTGTGTACATTTCATAATCCATTAACATCTGCACTCTTATTTTAGCTGTAATAAACTGTCCAACTAAAATGAACATATTACAAGGAAATTAGCTCTCAAACATAAATTCTATATCCTAGTCTATTTCCTGCAAACAGCATAAAATACATCATTAAGACAGAATATTATACAAAGTGTACATACCATGTTTCCATACCTCCGGCATTCATTTCCTTGAAGTCATGTCAAATGTTTCCATTTGCTTTTATTGTGCACTTTAGAATAAGTGACTGTTTTTTGCCTTCACCTTAAGATCCATATTTCAAGTATCCGATATGCTTATTTCTTTGTGAAAGAACATTCTATTCTAGTTGTCATTTTTAGAGAATTGATCTAAAGGCTTTGTTCAGCCTGCTACATAACCTTACTTAGATACCACCACATAGTCTGATACCCTAAAACCAAATTTGTATCTATAAATAAATAAAAAAATAATTAAAACAACCAATATATAAATAGTAGTATAAACAACTGACTAATATAAAAAATGAGCCTTTACTAAGCATTCTTTGCAATAGAACCCCATTTTATTGTATTTTCACTTTCCTATTACAAAGAATACTTGGCAAAGTATTTCTTTTACTGTATTTGTTATTATAAATGTATTGGTGTTTTTAATACATTTGTGTTATTTGTTTTTTTTAAAACAGTGTTACTATGCTGGAGACCTGCTTCATAGTAACAGTGTTCATAGGTTCATAGGTGGATCAGGGCTGTCAATCAGTGACATCTCTCCTGTTGCATGCTCCCCGGAACAGTATAGAGCTGGCCGCAGAGAGAAACTACAGCTGCCCCGATTGCCCCTATGGTGGATTCGGCCCTGGTTTCTGCTTGGGAATGGAGTAGGGCGTGATGCGCTGGCAATTGGGCTGGACTTAGTATTACAGTGTAGACATGCGTGGATGTGGGTGTGGGGAGGCCACTCTTCAACTGTTTTGCACAAGTCTGGATCCAGTTCAGTATTATGAATACAATTTTCAGTTCATCTTGAGTTAAAGTATTAATTCAATTTACTCTCTTTGCTTACTTTACTTTCAGTTTCTAATCTATTCTCCAGTGTGACCTCCGGAATGTGGTATTCTAGCCCATTCTATTGCTACATGATAAGCTCGTTCACTACAGGCACATATATATTGAAACCAATATGTCCAATGTTATAATTACATTTGCAAATCTTTTAACAAATGTGTATCCTGGGAGAATGTACACAACGTTCCTTATTCTCTTTCAGGTGATCTCTCAAGAGCTATGAGAAAACAGGATCTGAAAAAATGCTTTGTTATTTCTTTCTCAGGAAGACTCTCTTAAGGGCAATTATACTGGGCACCAAGGAAATTAAATTGCTAATTTTGCCACTGAATGAGTTTAATCGCAGTAGACTTGCATAATTGATCATTTTTAAGTTAACTAGTTTGCAGCTGGATTGGTGCTTGATCTTTTTCATGGCTCATTTAAAGAGCATGACTGAAGAAGTATTCATTATTAGAGGTTATTCAGATTGGGCACTCATTTTATGAATATTTCTTCTTTTTCTGTGCAACAAATTAGATACAAAATGAGATATAAATAATGTTGTGGGGTTTTTTTTTTACCCTTTTTTTTTACTTAACTAAATATATTAGGTTTTACTCTTTCGAATTACACTCATATATTAAAGGGCGATCACTGGTGGCAGATTATAATGAAGATTGATGGTAATAATCTGAAATATTGTGAGCAGCTGCCTACTTGAAGTAACAAGATTTCCTTGAAGCATAGACACACACTTAAATGAATGGAGTATCGTGTCTTTGACATTGAGTTTTCTTTTTTTTTTTTCCCCATGATCACAATAATAATAAGAAAGTTGGGTCTGTACAGGTATCTTTTAAAAAAGTATGACTTTATCATTACATTTGAGTAATATTGGGCATATTGGATGGTGACCCTTGCATTTGGAGAGGTTCTACAGATGTTTTGATCTAATGTGCTCTAGACACCTCTGCAGCTTCTTAGTTAGCATTTCCTTTATAGATTTTGGAGGCCTGATGTGAAGGGAGGACACCCATCTCACATTTTACATGGCACAGTTGACTGTCACATTTATATAGAACATCAATACAATAATATAATTGACTAATGTTATTGATCTAAATCTTATGCAGTCAGCTTTCTGAGCAAAGGATGCTTAGGGATCTAAAATCACAGGCCTGTGTCCTGCTCACTTGCAAACGCTGTTAGGAAACCACTCACCAGAGTGCGGAGTCTAACTGGAGCCTTGTATTCACTAGTGCCTCTAATGGTGAGGATAGGCTTGGCTGCAGGCAATCCAGCAGGTCGCGGTCCTCGGCGGAGGCTCCTATGCGTGCGTGTAAGCGGACTAAACAAGACAAGGGACCCAGTGAGCAGACAAACAAACACCGCATTGGACAGTGGATGAACTAGGGCCCACACTCGCAGATACATGCGGCACACACTCACAGAACACAAGGGAAGTCAGGGAGCTGGAAAACAGGAGCAAACACGAGGAATAACAGCAGGCAGGAAGGTAGAACACTGGAGAACAAGGGATTAACCAGGAAAGGGCACTCAGGAATCAAACTGACTAGAACTGGCAGAGCATAGAACTGAGACAGCAAGACAGGCAGGGTAGCAGAAGCTATGACCAGCAACCCTTGCTTCAGGAAGCCAGCTATTTAAAGACCCAGCCTCCAATTAGCACCTGCCCTCAGACACACCTCCAGACTGATTGAAGTGTGCACTGATTTCGGGCCAGCTGGAGGCAGCTACACAGACACACTCACACTGCTATGATTAAACTGACAGCGTGTAACAATCACATCCTCTCTGTCAGAAGTACTATCTGAAGTCTGTATGTTTTCTGATTGGGTAACAAGGATGTGTATTCATGCAAAGAATGGACAATAGGTGTGATCGGAGAGCTCAGAAAAAAATGTGAAAATTGGATCTTACCCAGTGACATATATGACTGTACTTTACAGATACTTTGGTATCTCCTGTTATAAGGACATTTAAATAAATAATTAGCAATTAATTCTATTTCCATAACATCTTCATGGCAGTCAACATCCCATCCCAAAATGACGTAAGACTGGTAGGAATATAAAATGGTGCAGGAAAAATTGCAGCTGTGGTAGAGAAAAAGCCTCTACAGCTCAGTGGTGGACTGCAGAGGCTTTCTGGCACAGTTGCAGTTCTGCCTGCCATACTATGTGACGGTGCAGAACAGAAGCATCAGATTTCTTTAGCACAGATGGCTGGACTGTAACATAGAGGCTTTAGCCACAGCAACACCGCTGCCTGTCATGCCATAGTATCATAGTATATGACGGGCAGAGGAGTAGCAGATCTAAGTAGCCTTTACAGTGCTGACTGCTGAACTGTAAGGTCTATCTGATGCCTCATCTCTGTTACCTGTCATACAGTATGAAAGGCAGCGGTGCAGATGTGGTAGAAAGTCTAAACTGTTCAGCAGAGGAGAATTCTACCCACTGCAGGCAGACATGTCTGTTACATTCTCACATTGCTGCTGCAGCTACGGTCAGGCGCGTGCTCCACCCTCCTGTCTCTCCGCTATTACTCGATGTTCTCCATGCCTGGGAGACGTCCTGTTAGGTGATGGGGCTGGAAAGCTGCTAGCCTTTCAGGAGCTAGCAGCCTCTATATCAGTCTCAGTGCAGTAACCTATCTTGCTTTTCTTGCTCTTGAGCCATGCCTTGTGATTTTGAGTGCCCCATCTTGATCCTGCCCTGTGCCTTGTCGTGACCCCTTAGTGTTTACCTTCCTCCATCTCTCTTGGTGTTAGTCCCCACTTTGTGTTAAACCTTCCTTCTCCAGGGTGCTAGTTTCTATTACCCCTCTGGGGGTCCCCAACTGGTTGATTGTTTGCTGTGTTTGCCCTTGTATGTACAGTCAGTCCTGTGTAGTCTTGTCATCTTTTCTCCCATTGGCTGTCTCTGTCCTGTGTTCCCGTTACAGGTCAGTTCCTTCTGACTCTTTCTCCATGCTTCCTGCTCCATTATGCAATCTCTCTCTGTCTCTATCTTGGTATTCATCCTTACTCTCCCGGGCGTTGCTGCTGGGGTCCGCGACCTGCTAGTTGTCCTGCATCCCAGACTATCCCCACCATTAGGGGCACTAGTGAACACCAGGCAATAGTTAGACTCTGCGGCCTGGTAGCATCATCCACAGCTTCTCCTGGACCTTGGTTCTCCAGTACCTGGCCTCAGGCCTCTGCCCAGAGGTACCGACTTTCATCATCTGGGAACTCTACCGGTACCGTAACACCCTCTAACTGTGGATGGCACAGACAGGCAGTACCTTTCCCTTGGACCGCACCCCTGGTGTGTGCCATTTAATGGGTAAATACGCCTGTGATTGTTGCAAATATGATTTCAAATATTTTAATGCATCCCTACTTCGACTTACTTTGGAACAACAAATGGCACAGATGCCTTGACAAATGTCATGATTTGCAAAAAAATATTTCCATACAGAAGAGGTGAATTTTTTTGGATTTTTGCCCAGGCATGATAATGCGCTACTTTTCACTGGCATGAAATCGTGCCACTGATGACTGATTTAATCCGACACAAACAATATCATCCTCCTGCATTTTTATTAACTTTTTCTTGTTCAACACTTTATTCATCATCCTCATTATTATCAGATACACAATGACTCCCATCATACTGTTACATAATTATATCTTGCAAAATAGCATACTCATTCAATTTCTGTGTCTAGACCACCATTTTCAATTTTCCTGCTAATCCTCCTCCCATTTGCACAGGGTCCCAAGGTGGTGGAAGAAAGTTATTCCACTTACTCTGTGGACACTCTTAGGGCCAGATTTATTTTTCCTTCCTGCAGTTTAGTAAATCTGGCCCTTAGTGTTTCTCTTTGATCGTTGTCTAAATCTTTGATGTTTTTGATCTCACAATTCAGTGTTACATGCTGCTGCAATAGTTGCACAGCCTCTTCCTCTCCTGGCTGCTTGAGCAGATCCTGGTTGTTGCTAGGCAGCCAGTAGGCTGCTCTCTTAGGCAGCTGGATGACAGCAATCGTAGCTGCTGCTAAGCAGCCAGGTTACTGTGTAAACAGCACAGCCCAAGCTTCTACTTCAGGTACTTGCCTGATTAAAAGCTCTCATCTGGTGCCTAACAGTCAGAATCCAGACCAACCAGAGCTGGGAGGCTCTCCAGCACTGATTGGCTTTTTAGTTTATAAATACCCAACAAGGAGAACTCTCCCTTGCTGGTAATATTTTGTGCTCTAGCCTTTTTGTCAGATTGTCTGTTTTATGGATAGTCTGCTCCAACCTATTTCTATTATTGTTTTTGCGCTTGCATTTGCCTTGTCTTGTATGTTTATCCCTGGCCCCTGGATCCCAATTACCTTATATCTGTTATCCTGGCTGGCCCAAGTTACCTTGTATTTATGTACCTGCATGGATCTCAATTACCTTAATACTATACACCTGCCTAGATCTGTTGATTTTGTCTCGTCTGTCGGTCTTGTCCTTGGCCCTGTCTAGTTTGTCAGCCCTTGTCCTTGTACCTATTCAGTGTCACAAATCGTGGCAAGTGCCGCACTTACCCCATCCGTCGGCTGGCTGCAGTATGGGGCTCCGGTGCTGTTCGGCTCCGGAGTCTGTCACTATTACAGTGACAGACTCCGCTACTTACCCGACGCTGCTGCTGACCTGGTCCTGCGTCCCTCGTGTGTTCTGGCGCCAAAGCGCCGCGTGATCCTCATCCGATGGGCGCCGCCATCTTGGATGACGTCACCACCAATGGGAAGCTGCCTCTTCGGTCCTCCAGCCAATCAGTGCACAGGGCGCACTATTTAAACTCTGTGCACTGTTCCAACGTTGCCAGAACAATCAGGTCTCCCATCACGCCCACACGTAAGTATTTACGTTTGAAATACGTGAATCACCCATACGTTCTAAAATACGCTACGTGAATGTGCGTATTTTCTGTGGTGCGCATGCGCAGTGCGTACACATCTGCGAATTTACGTCTCCGCCACACGTAAATTCGCGGAAATGCGTAGTTCTGGATCTGCCCCATTGTTCTTAAAACTGGAACTGCTATCATACCAAATGAACATAAAATGAAATAGGGATATGAGGGACTGTTACCTTTTAGCTTGCAGTTTTATTTAAAGATGAGAATTTTTTTTAAGAAGAATTAAATGTCTTCTGTCAGCTTTTATTATTATGGGGTACAGCTGACAAGGCAAAACACCCAGTAACTATGGTAATCTTCCTTGTCTAATTGTCATTTTCAAAATCTAGAGAAAATTTTTAAAAAGCAGAAAAAATATCTTTCAATTTGTATAATTTTGGGATGCAGTTGGGGTTTCACACACCGTGAGTTTAGTATTATATAGCAGAAAACAATGTCGTCTTTAAGGTGCAGCTGTCTAAGACACAGCACAGAATTCAGGTCAGCTAAGCTTGCAATCACAGTACTGTCTCTCTATATATATTACATTACACAGTGGGGCCAGCTGACGTGGCTTAATGCTGTGTGCTTTTTGAGTGCACATGCATGCAACAGAAGAGCATTCTGAAGGGTGATTTATGGGAGGGAAGATGAGGAGGCACCTAGTGAATTTACAGTAAGGGTGTTCCCAAACAAGTACACCCAATCCAGACCTGAATGCAGACAGAGCTCAGAACTATTTATAGCAATAACTTTGTGTGAAAGGTGCAGCAGCTAGGTCGACAGCGGACGGCAGTGATCTGAACGGCGGAGCGGCGTGGGACACAGCAAGAAACACTCACCTGCAGGAGGATGCCATCACGGGACCTCGTGCCGCGGAGCTAAGGGAAGGACTGGCTGGCAGCCAATCAGCATTGATTGGCTGCTGGCCGGTCACATGGCGCGACCACGAGCCAATCAGGGCTCGAGGCGGCCATCTTTGTAAAGGACAGTGCGGTGAGCCTTGAAGGGTGCCCAGGGTGCATTGCGGTGCTGTGGTGAGCCAATCAGGGCTCACCACATCACCTATCCCATCAGTCCCTGCGGTTGGACTGAAAATCCACCGCATGGGCCGGAAGGCGGGAGCTGTGGTCGGATGAGGCCGAAGACAGAAACTGTGCAGCAGAAGGAAGAAGGAAAGGGCCAGAAGCGGCCGAAGTTGGTGAAAGCCCGGCCATCATTGGGAGGTGGCCGGCAGAAGAGAAGGACTGGACTCCCACAGAAGAGGAACTGGAAGCAGCGGCGCCGCAAGGAGGTAGAAGACCGCAAAGGAGGCAGTGGAGAGCCTCCATTTGGCCTCCACTGTCTCCTAACCTGCGCGGGCAGGTAGCAATAACCCCTTGTCCCCCCCCTCTGGCAACAAACGTACGGTGACCCCCGACTGGAAAGCCCTTTGGTCTGCTACACTGCTGCCAATGATACGGCTCAGTCCAGGCCTGGACTGGAGCCCCAAATCCCTCCACGGGCATAGGGGGTGAGGAGCCCCCCATCTGAGGGCACTAGGCCCAATAGTGTGATAAGGCGCTAGGTCCTATTAGGTAGAGGGGTGCTAGACCCCTGTAGTACAGGGTCTCAGGTAGGTGCGGGCACTAGGCCCGGGGTATGGCTAGAAGGGTGTTAAACCCTTGGTTAGCAGGGCGCTACGCCCTGATTAGGGACAGGCGCTAGGCCTCAGTGTAGGTTTGGCACTAGGCCCCTGTTTGATTAAAGGGCATTAGGCCCTGATGTTAGTGTTGGGCGCTAGGCCCATGTTAGGTTGCCGGTGCAGAGGGCGATAGGCCCTGTTTAGGCCGCAGGGTGTGATAGGCTCTGTTAAGGGTGAGAGGGTGCCAGGCCCTGGATAGGGCAGCGTGAGGAGGACACGTGACAGAGGACAGGTTGCGGTACTCGGAGGTAAGCAGTCTCTGGTAGGTGCGGTGGCGGATGAGAGCGTGCATCAGAGAGACGTGGTGAGTATCAATACCTGTGCTCTGCGTGGTGTTTGTCCCCCTCCTTCCACGGGTGCGGAGACGGAGTCGAAAGGCATGGGAAAGGTTCTGTCCCGCTCGCTAGTCATTGGCGAAATGAGGTGCCTGAGGCCCTGGCCAGTGATAACGATTACCTCGCCCGTGTACTAATTTCCCTGTTCTCTCCCACAGGTATTCCTGGATTTTGATGCATTGCTAATTGTTGTCCTTGTTTTGCAGCATTAGAAATCATCACACCTGGGAGCGGAAGAGGAACAGCGCTTCTTCTCTGGCGGTTCTTCAGGATCAGGTGCAGGCATTTCCAGTGTTGATGTTCTACTAATGATTGTCTTTGCTTTGCACCATTAGAAATCGTCACGCCTGGGACCAGGAGAGGAACAGCGCGTCTTCTCTGGCAGTTCTTCAGGATTGGATAGGAACCTCTGGGGTGGGGGCAGGCCTGGGGTTGTTTAGATCCAGGGCGCTGGGATACCACCCGTTTCATTTGCACTATCCCCAGGTCATGTTTAAGTCCAAGGAGCTGAAACTCAAAGACCTGTTTTGGACCAGTGTGCTGGATACTGACACTTTACAAACAATACAAATATTATAAAATGACTGCTGATGTATTGTGCTGTTGGCAAATAATTTGTCTGTACAGTAATAAAAAAATGTAATTTCGTCATAATTTGTATTTATAAATTACTAATTAGGATTTATGTTAATATGAACACATCATGAATGAAATTTTTGCATTATATTTAATTTTTACGGTGTATGAAGTTGCACTTTTGTGCCCATATACTAAAGCCCATAACTGAGTCCCATTCAGAGATACCAGTGTGTGTGCTTTTGGATACTACTTACGAAATGCGCAGAATGTAGTCTGCGTTCTTATTTACATTTTCCTCTGGATCTGCCCCTGTAGCTGTAGCTAAGACTTAAAAACAAGCAGGAGAACTCTGTGCAGATTGCTAGCTCTAGTGGTTTTCTCTTTATAGCCTCCTGACAAACAGAGTTTTTTTCCCACAAAAGCACAAAATTGAGCAAAATAGATCTTTGGCCAGCTAAGCTTGAAATCACAGGACCTTCCCTGTCTTCATACAAAATACTGGGATCCAGTTGCCAGTGAAAGCAGCCGTATTTCAAACATGATAAAACCATTAGCTGAATTGCGGCTGTATTATTCTTCCAATAGCTTTGAAAAAATTTGCTATTGGGAAGAGGAACCTATTTCCTCATTCCCAATACTGTAGCTAAAGGACGCAGCGGTTGCGGCAGGTAAAGGTTTAGGGTTAGTGCTTAAGGCGAGTGTGAGGGTTAGGGCTGAAGAATGGGGAGAGGTAAAGTTATGGTTAGGCTGTGGGAAAGGGAGAGTTAGGAAAGGGTTAAGGGTATGCTTAGGTTAAACAGTTACCTTTTGGTGTATGATTCTTTGCAAATCCAGTAGTCGAATCTCCGCTACTTACTAAAATGCAGACTGACGACAATTGCATTCAGCTGTAGTACAATCATCTTTTAAAATGAAGACCATTGTACTGGTGAAACACACTCCAAATTAGTATTGTCTCTAATGACTACTATAGCAGTACAGCTACAGCTAATAACCTTCTCGATGCACTGTTATATTGACTGCCTTATACAGGATCCAAAACTCACAAAAGCTGAGATTTTTTGCTTTTTTTTTAAGAAATGAATTTTATATGAAAAACTTTGGGCCATTGTACGCTTAAAATTATATAGTTGCTTCCCAAACTGTATAACTGCCCAAACACATTTGTTTAGAAGCTATATGAAGTCTGTTCTTAAAGTGTACTTTATTTCATCTGGGGCATGACCCATTAAATTGTTGGGCCTCCAGCTACCACATAGGTTGCATGGGCTATATGTATGTTCGTATCTCTGGAGTGTGTCTTAAATCTGAGAATTTACTGCAACTTTGTCCTTCAACCATTACAATTTTATTGTCACATTGAATACTTTTAGAGAACTTCCTGGCTCCAAGAATTACAGTCCTGTTCAACAATTGCTCATGCTCTGTAAACAGACGAAGCCAGACAGACATTAATGACCATTTTATTTGAATATCCTGCTTGAGAATATGTCTGTTATAAATATTTATTTCAGAACTGAATGACATTACCTTTTGCTTTTACCATGATCTCTGTCGCCCTTGGTTTTCTGTTATGTATACATTCTTACGAGAGCTTTTAGCTTAAAGATAATGTTGAAGTTAACATTAGTTAGGTATTCAATGTTTAAAGTACTTAATGTTTATGGAAATGAAATCCATATATGTAATAATGAAAAAAATGGGAAAATTTTATACAACCTTTGAATACATGAAAAACTATAATATAAAATGAATCCAGTATATTAAATTTTTCTATGAATAAAAAAATTATATAATGCCTATTAAATATTCATTTATCATTTTTTTGTGTATGCTATATGTTGGGTACATCATGACATCTATTACCAATCTTAATATAAAACTTAAATAATATCACAATATATGTATTAATCTATCCACTCACCTTTCTACACACACACACACACACACACACACACACACACACACACACATACATATTTGAAAATATGATATTGTATAATTATTAATGTTTACAATTAGATAAACTAGAATAATATATTGCATAATGGTCCAATTTTGGATTTAAAAAAATCCATTAAAAATGTCCAGAAGGTTAGTTATTTTTGGAAGTTCTGTATTACAGTATGACTCAAACTAATTACACAAATCGTTGATATATTCAGCACAGGATTATCTAAGATAAACAATTAGCGGTAGTAAAAGCTAAACATAGGTACTAAAACCATGCAATTACTTATAGCCAAACAAAATGAGTTTGATCTAAATTTAAAAATATAGTTATTCATTTTAATACAGTTCTGAATCCTCCAAAAATATAATACACTGACATTACAAAGCAAAATTAACCACAGCACAAAAAAACAGATATTAAAATATATATGTCATTATTGTCACTGATACAGGGGTGTAGAATAGGCAAGTAGAGCTAGTGCTCCAGGCACTGACTGAATAAAGGGGCTCTCCCTTGTGACTCTGCCCACATGGCCTTTTAACTCCACCTCATGTGACCAGGTTTGCACATACATTTCTGCCTGTGAGAGCTGCTGCACAGACATAAAGGAAGATTAACAAGGTAAAAGAAAGGGAGGAAGATGTGTAATGCCGGGAAGGCAGGAGAGAAATGCTTAATTGAAGTTAGAAGAGAGATGTGTTATGGAGGAGAGACAGTTAGGAGCAGGGACCAGGAGGGAGATTTGTAATGTAGGAGAGACATAGAGGTAGATGTATAAATGGGGGTCAGGGAGGAAGATCTGTAATTAGGAGAGACAGGAGGGGAATATGAAGAGACATTTGTAATGTAAGTGGGGGCAGGGAGAGAGATATATAATGTAAGGGGGACAGGGAGAAAGATGTGTAAATGTATGGGGGACAGAGAGAGACCATGTGCAATGGAGGGAGTACAGGGAAGCCAAAATGTATTG
>WWET01004002.1:56732-67058 GCA_011038615.1 Limnodynastes dumerilii | reverse complement strand
GGGTTCTATGTATATATTTTTTTGCTCATACTTTGTGGTGCTATATGAAGCATTTTCTGTACACAATTTGTGATCGTAATTCTGGGAACGCATTTAGCTATCTTTTGTGCCTTATGTCGGCCTTCAACTAAATACTATTAATAGTGTATTGCGCAGAAAGGAGACGTTTGGTAAATTGATAAACATTTTTTTTATATTGTGTATATTCAAAGCAGCAATTTCACATCAAACTTTTTATTTATTTATTTATTTATTATCAGTAGAAAGTTACGTATCTTTTAAGCATGCATACTTTTTCTTTTCCTTCTACAATCAACTTTCAATATGTTTTTGGAGCAAAGACATGGGTTTAAAACTTGCTCTGTGTCTGTCGTGTATTTGAATTTATTAAAGGAATGATTGTATTATCTCAAGTATGACAAGTTAGACCTTCATGCTAGCTTATTGATTATATTTAACTTAATTATTTATGTGTTAATTAGTATTGTGTATGCAGCATAAGTGCATGGCAAACTCCTGAGCAGACTGTTCTGATGTAGTGTAGCCTTTAATTATTGAATGAGATAAATAGGCACATTAGATTGCCTAAATCTTCAATTATGGTGATGAGAAAATATTCACAGGAAAACCAGAAGAGTGACCACCTAGTAATAACCAACATTATTATTCAGATATGGCAACATTTTCGTAGAACTGCATATGCCTTTCAGCTCAGGTTTGTGTGTACAGGGACCAAATGTTGTTTGTTTGTTTTTTGTTTTTTTTTTAAATTGTTGTTTCTGGGTAATTTTCGGACAACAATACAAAAATAAAAAATAAATAAAGCAAAAAGCCAAACCAGTGTTTTTGACAAATTCTGATATAATCAAAACTACAACTAATTCTAAGTGAGACAAATATTATGAATTAATAGTAGTGCCCCACCTACTTCCTTATGCACAATTGTACCCTATATGTATTCTCCTTTCAGCAGTAGTGCCAAATATGAATCTCCTCCATGATAATTACCATAGCTCTCTCTCTAGATAGTGCTTACGAGCTAATATTGTTAGACCACTTATGCACGCAAAATTGACTGGAGGGAGCATGCGCCCTCCAGATATTAAGCTACAGTTGCGATAGTAACTCCTATTGTAGGGGTTCTGTCCAATGGGGCAGTTCTTCACCTCCACCCGCACAAATTATGAAATATGGGTGGTAAGTGTACAGTAGGGACTGGGTTGTGGGGATATACACAGATCAGTGGTTGTACGGACCACTGATCCATAACGTTCCAGTTAAGGCAGGCTTATGGCAGTGTAACTGCCATAAAACCCATACAAGAGAGGGGAGTGACAGGGAAAGTGCACTCCCTTCTCTTGTGTGTACTGCCAGACCCCCGCACGTACAGAAAATGTACAATGGTCTGGATCCGATCACACATCAATATCCGTGTAGAGAAGCAGATGCAGGAATCGGACTGAAGACCACTATGGTAAGCCATGGCGATACGGACCCAGACATTTTATATTGACGGCTTCATAACATTATTAGTGACGGTGGGTCAGGCTGTATAACCGGCAGCATGACCCAGACCTGGCTCCCATAATTGCTCTTTAGAACAATTACATTTGTATGTGTTTATAGATAGAAATTGTGACAGGAACACTAAAATAGTGTTTGAGCTCCGGTATATTTCCCTGGTTTCTAATTTATACTTTTTAAAAACTCTAAGGGCCAGATTTACTAAGCTGCGGGAAATGAAAAGTGGAGATGTTGCCCATAACAACCAATCAGATTCTAGCTCTGACTTTGCTAATACATACTAGAAAATAAAAACAGAATGGAAGTTGCTCAATCAATTTATAAGTATATGTTAAACAGGTGCGTGAAAGGCAGGGGGTTAATCTGCTTGCCACAGAAACAAAAGGAAAGAAAAGCCCCAGCACACTTGTGGTGCCCCTGCACAAATGTGCTTAAAAAGACGGTGTTATCATAAGAAACTTTATGATATTGGTACATATCAAAGTATGGGGAGAATCCCTTTGGTGTTTGTGTACACTGTTGCCAGGCAACGGTCAGCTGACTGGGTCTCTGGGACAGAGCTGGCATGTGGGGGTTCTGGATTTTTCTGTGAGCAGTGATAGGCTAGGGAGAAAAAGAGCGGGAAAAGTTGAAGTTGTTCAGTTGGTTATTAAAACAGTGCTTTATCTCTACAGACGGAGTAAACAGGAGAAAATCGCCAAACAGCTTCTGAATGGACTTTATATGTATTGTTTATATTCGTAGGGTAGCTTAAATCATAACCCATAATGTTAGCTAGACGCTTATAAGACCGCATGTTTGCGGCAGTAGTTATGCGCTATGCTAGGTTAGAGTGTAAAATGTGTATGAATGAAGGATATGCAGATGACCCTCCAGGAGGAGAACAATGGAAGACCCCAGGACCAATGATGACCTAGGAACCACCAAGAGGATTGAGATCCCTCCAATCAAGCAGAAGATCGGCTACCCCTTTGATGTATGGACATAAAAGGGCTTTGTTTTTGGACACTTTCTCTCATCTTTCCTGAGAAGACGTCTGGACTGATCGTCTTTGCCTTCCTGGTCGGCTGCGCTGCGTGAATACTGTCTTGTTGTACCTTGCTGTTACCCTGATTCTGTTGAGTAAACTCTGTTGCGTAAGTTTGAACTAACCTTCGCCTCTGTGCTATTTTTCGCAGTTTTAGCGGGTAATTACGTACTGATCTACGGGGGTACTTTTTGGGGTACACGGATTCCACAGGACACAGAGTGGAGAGAAGGGCATCGGAGAGTGTCGGGAGTAGTCCGGAGCTGGCTGAGGTGACGCAGGTGATCGGATGAGCGGCAAGTGATTGGTGATAGCGGAGAGGGACAGCGGGAGAGACAGAAGGACGGAGAAAGTTGGTGACAGAAAGTGACGGCGCAAGAGAGTACCGCAGTGAGAGAAAGAGACAGAGGCGGTGCAGCGTTTTGACTGTGATCCGGAGAGAAAGAAAAAGTACATTTGGAAGTGCTGAGAGGGAATTGGTGTCGGATGGAGAGGTGGTGAGCAGGAGGAGTTGGAGAGAATCAATTGTGGGAGTAATTGTCAGAGGGTGAAGCAAGTGTAAAAAGGGATAGTAGTGACAGGGGAAGTTACCTAAAGCAAAACTGTCAGAATTGACTGTTGAGGAGGGGAAAGCTGAGACGGAGTGGAGCTGGAGGTGATAGGATACTGAAGGAGGAGAGTTTGAGAAGAAAAGACACAAGAATTATTCTTTAACACTAGGAAAATATTATAGAAGTAGAGGAAATTGTTAGTATAAGTAGATTTCATTGGGTACAGAACTGTAAGATTATTATATAGGTTAATGTGATGTATTGAGACACCATTTGCTAATGTAGTATTATTAGCCATAACATTTAATAGTTTATGTTAATAGCTGGTAGAAACTCTGTTACAATCTACAGTGATAGCTTCAATTTAAATGTTTAAATGTGTATGAACTTCACTATTATTAACTGTCCTGAATAAGTTGTTAGATCATTTTGTATGAAGTTTGGTGGTATTTTATAAGTAATTTATTGTACGTGCACAGTTTTGATCTGAGCAGACCTTTTAATGAATAGTATATTTAAATGAAAGTTGGAAGTTATTTTTTTCTTCTGTAACATAAAAGTTGGTGTAGCCAATATAATTGAGTTATAAGAGTGAAACATATTGTGTTGAAATTGTTCTAAGAAATGTATCAGCTTTAAGATTAATGTATTGCAATGTGTTGAAGTAATATTGTGTTTACTTGTAAAGTTATCTGCAAAATCCGAAATCCACAGAGCTATAGTAGACCACAATTTTTAATTAACTAATACTGTCTCAGACTCAAGTTATTTCCACATCTGGCTTCATTGAACCACAAATCTCTGTGAATTATATAACATCTCACTCGAACCTGTCATCCAACATCTAATAGGCGGGTATCACACACTGCCATAAACTAGAAAATGTCAGCTAGAATCTGGTTGCTATAGGGACAACATCTCCACTTTTCTTTTTCTGCAGCTTAGTAAATCTGGCCCTAGGAATTTATTCAGCTTAGGGAAAAAGCCGGTTAAGAATTTCTGGGTTTGTGGATAAGAGTAAGGGTGGGCTTTATCCTGTATGCCCGTTCCAGGTCTTCAGGGCCTCCCGTCTGCAGTCAGGGTAATGTATGTGCACCATCTGTAAGACTGAACTTATTGTCATTTTTGCCTGGGGAAAAGAACTAATGAGTCTCTTTAAGAAAAAACCTGCTGCTTGTAACAGTTGAGCTATGTTTGCTAACCTATGTTTTGTATTGGACAGTCTATAAAGCGTAATGATCTTGTTGATGGTTTATTATAATGCTTCTGGTGATTTTGCCACCATGCTGCTTCAGCCCATTGGGCACTAAGGCATACTGATCCACAGCCCCACATGTAGGAGAGCAGGACGCTTCCCCCTGGGGACCACACGCTGTTCAATGTTATGATGTTAGCCTCAGTTTTGCACCAGCTAATCCTGGTTTTAAGTAGAAAAGGACCTCACACTTTTTTTTTTTTTTTTTTTTCACTTTTTTTTTTTTTTTTTTTAAAGCAACTATGTACATATACAGTGTTTGTCAACATTAGCTACTTCTGGCAGTCCAGTCCTTTATGTAAATTTCCTGCTACTTTATGGGAAGCAGAAACTATAGTACAGTGTGTAAGCAAGATCTGCTTACATTTTTTTTTTTTTTTTGTTAAACCACTTGCTAAAAATATATTGATTGGTTGGTCTGTGTGTATATCTTTGTAACCAGCCAAACTCTTTTCCATTCCTATGTGTTTCTTTATGTGAAACTTCGGACCGGATTCAGAGTTCCGAGCATGTGTGATGCGGAATCGCACATGCTCATTTGACTACGGGCTATTCAAGCACGTAGGGTGCTACTCAGAGTAGTATGCGGATGTGCAAGGCACATCCGACTTGTTAAAGACTAGTCGGAACCTTAATTGCTCATACCGTTTTTTGTTTTTTTTAAACCTACGTAAAAAAAAAAACCCCGTTCCCCCTGCCTGCCCCACCGCAACCTATGTTAAAAATTTTTATAAATAGAGTCTTGGCCGACAAGGCATACTGCCGCTGGTAGAACTACAGACACAAGCATACCCATGAATGACAAGGCATGCTAGTGCTTGTAGAACTACTATCGGCAGCATGCCCTGTCCCAAATCGCTACACATGCCCATTTATTTAAAAAAAAAAAACATACAGTGCCCTCTCCCAAAAAATCTGCAAACCTCCATGTGCCCCATAAAAATACAAAGAAAACAAAAAAACATTCCACAAGTGCCCCTCTCTAAATAAAAAAAATGCCACAAGTGCCCCTCTCTAAATAAAAAAAATGCCACAAGTGCCCCTTAATAAAGAAAATACAATGCCACAAGTTCCCCTTAACAAACAAAATACAATGCCACAAATGCCCCTTAACAAACAAAATACAATGCCACAAGTGCCCCATAACAAACAAAATACAATGCCACAAGTGCCCCATAACAAACAAAATACAATGCCACAATATTCCCAGATATTAAAAATAAAAATATAAATACTTACCTGGTCTGATGGGGGTCCAGTCTTGTAAGCTTTTAATCCAGGGGGGGGAATATTGGCAAAAAAAAAACTGGCAAAAAAAAACCAATAAGAGATGACGCAAACTATGTCCTGCACCGCAGGACATCCCGACGCTAATGACAGGTCTACTTTCATTGGTGTATATTTATACCCTTTGGGCACTGCCACAATTATCAAGAAAACGAGAATTCAGTTATAGCATTTGGCTTTCCCTCCACCGACCTGCTATTTTTTTTTTTCTAGTCTTTGGGCTTTTGGCTATTTGTGTTTGTGATTGCTGAGCGTGCCCCAGTTCTCTCATTTGTTCCCTTTTGTGGCTTCATTGCCACTTTTGTGTTCTTTGCCTCTCCGCACTCCTTGACAAACCTTCATCCTTCCTACTGTTTCCCTACTATTCTGGTGTGTTCCTTCCCTCAGTCCTTCTGTGGTGTGTGACTGTGGTTAGTTCTGAGTAAGTGACCTTGGGCTGTATTCACAGATCCGATTTTACTACTTTTTACGTGCGTATTTTTGATTGAACTGCACATGCGTAGTAACTTTTTTTTACGCAAGCTACGTAGGATTTAGGCACGGAAGTCCATTACACCTGGATTTCTAAAGCGGACTTAGTGACATAGTATGGAGGGGCATGGTTGAATTCCGTATGTGCGTAGTTTAGTGAAAGTGGGTGAGGGGAGACATTTACATGGACTAATATGGACGCATGTACAGAAGGAAAATACGCATGTAACTAACACAGCTAGAGTTAAGGTTTCCCTATGGATGCATAAGTCACCAAAAAACGTCCGTGTAAGCTGAGCGTCAGGGGTGTTGCCTTGCCACATTCATGCCATTCATCTATGAATACGGCCCCTTGTCTCGATTTTTGTTGTTTGTCCTTTACTGGCATTTTCTATCTTTTTTCAACAGTGGGAATTCCATCTTGCACTGTGGTTTTTCTATCAATGTATCTCCCATTCACGGAAATTTTTGCTCTTGTTCTCCTGTTTAATTTGGGCTCTCTGGTAGTGGTCTTCAGGAGCTGTAACCTGCTAGGTGCCTGCAGTCCAGTCTGTCCCCACCATTAGGGGCTCCAGTGAAATACAGACTTCTGGTTCGACTCCACACCCTGGAAGGCCTTACCCATAATATCTGTTAAATATTGAATGTACATTATGTTCCAATCATCACACAGCATTCACTAAAATCAGTAAATGGTGAACAATGCACTGTGTGTGCTGTACAATCATGAAAGCTGGCCTGAGTGAACGTGTGAGTTGAGTTCTGGAAATCAGTTGAGTTTCCTTAATTGATGCTTACTGAGTACAGACACTTTTGTTAACTGGATTGACTAATTCTGTAACCAGGTGGTCCATGGTCAGTGGTCAGAGAGAGTGGTTGGAGTTTTGCATGCAGGACCAGCTGGCAATGAATACACAATGAATTTTACTAATGGGCTAGATCCAGACCCCCCCACACTTTACTTGTGTGCGGGGGTCAGAAGTTACCAGCCGTAGAGGGGAGTGCACACCCGCGGCACTCCCCGCTATCGGTAGTAAATCTTCCATGTCCACATGGCAACCTTTAGTTTTACGACTAGATCTGTGTCCGTACGGATCATAGCGGTGTTCCCCTGACTCCTCATTTAAATGCCTATTTGGCACTCGTAAATGAAGTGTCTGCCCCTTCATCGTACTTACAGATGTATGTAACTTAGTTACGTACGTCTGTAGGTACCCTAGTGTAACATCTGGCACGTGCATGCAGAGATATTTCGAGATAGGGGGACTTACACAAATTACTTACGTAAGTCCCCTGTCAGACTTAGTACTTGATCCGTCCCGATGTGCATATTTAGCTTCTGGCTTTCTCTAATTACATTGTTGCATGCAACACTGTGTGAACGCCTTTTCAATATATTGTGTTCAAATGTCTTCCCAGACGAATAGTCAATGAGATGTGGTTGTCTTTACTTTTTAGCATGGTCAACAAGAACAGCAGCTTGAAATGCACCTTCTCTGCTCCTGGCCATAGCACAACTCTCCTGCAAGGGTTAACTGCACTACGCGCTCGAGGTCAGCTGCTTGATGTCATGCTTACCATTAACAATGAAGTTTTCCAAGTGCACAAAGTTGTCCTAGCTGCCTGCAGTGACTATTTTAGGTAGGTTTAGAACTTGGAATTTCTTGAATATTTAAGTTTATATCCTTACTATATTGGAAAATACATTTTACATGCTGTGTTTTTTAAATGTAATTAAAATGTTGTCTTAAATCCTGGCTCCGAAATTGTCAGTTTTGTAAAAAGTCACTTGTATGTATGCTTAAGTGTTCTCTTCTGACTAATGTGTTGTGCATAGATAAACTATTACATTTACTGTGAAAATAAATTGGTGCCAAAATGTACAGCATGTATGGCACTGTCCTGTTTCCTATATAATGGGAAACGTTATCACAAGTCACTTAGGAGTCTTCTAACGATATAGAAGCACAAGATCTCAGGTAATGTTAACCACATGCATTAGTCTTTTCATGTGAAAGGGATGGGATGGGCTTATAGCTTCTTTGTTAATTTTTTTTCCATTTTTACCTTAACTAAACTGCTAAAAACAGAGAAACACATTACTGCTGAATCAGAGATAAATAAATGGGAAATATTCTTATGTTAGTGTGGATATCTTTATATGACCACTAATATCTGTAACTAGTTATTTTGTAGATAAAGAGGGACTGATATCTTTCACAGATTTTTAATATCCACACTACAAGCATCATAAAAGTACAGTATATAGTATTTAGGTAATATTTTTAGTACATAATCATTTTATTTTTTTTAAATTAGCATATACCAAGGTTTACGTGGTGCTTAACAGAAAAAAGCAATACCCATTCACTCTTCCATAGTAGCCTTACAATTGGTTAAATGTGAGACAGGATCTTAAAAGGTAACAGCACGTGAGCACCGCATTCTTTTCTTCACTTGTCTTTTCTCTTTGCTTTGGTAGGGCAGAGAGGATGTTTTTATTTTAACTTTTAATAGGTTAATTGAAGCCAACTTTACATGTTGCTTTCTGTGCTGGTAGAACAATTCAAATTTAGTGTAATAGCGCCATTGGTTATGCATGTATGGTGACTTCATTCTTAAAAGTGCAGAGGTCAGAAAGCGGGCTCTAAGATGGCTGATCACTACAGGAGTTGTATTTGTTGCAGAACTTGCATTTGCAGGAAATAGCAGGGCTATGGACTGGGACGGATTGGGACTTAAAAATCGTCCCTGGCATTTAAATCACACAGGCCCGTTTGCTGTGGACTCCAAGCACTATATTGTATATATAATATTGCTGGTTCAGTGTGACAGAAATAATTACAAAATGCAAGTGATCTCCAAGCTCTAGAATACATCATTCTATAAAAACTGTCTGCTGTTAATAATAGGAACCCTTTAGCAATTGATTGGATCACAGTGTTATTTATCTAAAAGCATAATTTTGTATAAAAAAATATTTTAATGTATATTAAAAATCATGCTTAGATGATCTACAAAAAAATACTAAATATTTACAAAACCAAAGTTTCCTCTACCCCCATTCTGTCAGCACACTACCGGGTATCAATTCCCCCACTGGAGCCAGACAGGAAAAGAGAAGACACCGGTGGTATAAGAGGACGCCCACCTCCGGTTCCCAGTGTCTTCTTTTTTCCTGTGTGGAGTCAGAAAGGGTAGTTAGCTTACCTGGGTCCCTGACGGTAGTTCTTACGTTCCCAGCCGATGCTTCTGCATGCAGGCTGGGACTTTGGTATCGGCTGGCCTCTGCAGCGTGTGGGAGCGCGCAAACCATGCGGTGAGGCGGTCCCCGTTTTGGGCGCCGCCATTTTCTTGTAGCCTGGCGTTACCAAAGCGGGAAACAGCGCCTTTCACGTCACCCAGAGGCGACATTTAAATCCAGGCTGCACACATGGCTCAGAGTCTCAATGGAAGCTGCTTGCATTATTCCACTAGGACTCCAGGAGGAATAAAACTTTTTTTCCTTGTCTTATCTGGATTAAGGTATTTACTACTTTTCATTTTGCCTGTGTTGTAGTGCATTATTTAAGCTGGAACTATTTTTTTTTTTATTCCAGTTATTATTCTCCCACGAATCTTGCTACACTGTTATTACAAGTTCAGCATATCTGTTAATACTGCCAATTTTGAGCGACCACAGCCAAGAAAGTCAGGGTAAGCCCGTCTCTTATTAAGTTGTTTATTCAATTAGCTAGTTAGTGATAGAGGTTATTATGTTCCTACAGATCTGAAACAAGTAAGGATACCTCTTTAAAAGCTAAGCACAAGAAGAAATACATAGCAAAATGTTCGCTTTGTGACACACAATTAGCTGAAACTGATAAAGGTCTAACCTGTAAGGATTGTACAGTTAAAGAAAAAACTATTCCATCATCGCAAGTCTTTGTTACTAAGGAGGACTTGCTGAGCTTTTCCCTAAAAAGACCTAGGCCGATTGTCAGTGATGCTTCTGACTCTGAAATTGAACAAGGAGAGTGCTTGTCAGACACACCGTATGAATCAGATCATACCAAATCTCAGCAGGATGACAATTTTGATCCTGAACTGGTGGATAGCCTGTTAAAATGAATTTATAAATCGCTGAAACTAGACGTAGAAAAACATGAGTCTAACCTGAAAGAACTCGTTTGAAGAGACAAAGAAAAAAGGGAGAGTTTTTCCTTTGTCTC
>WWET01004002.1:27503-39889 GCA_011038615.1 Limnodynastes dumerilii | reverse complement strand
CCTCCTGTAGGTGAGTCCCTATCCATTTGCTATTTGTGTACACAGGAGGTCTCTGTTAAGACACTACCTGCATTTGAATAGCCTGCAGAGACCTCCTGTGTACACATATAGCAAATGGATAGGGACTCACCTACAGGAGGTGCCTTGACGCTGGGCAGGTGAGCTTAACCCAATATAGCTATATTGTGAACTAAACCTCCTTTTTATTTATGTGCAGACACATAGTGTTATTTAATGTATGTTTGGAGCGCCGGACCTCTTTTGTTCCTTGTATTTACATTGTGGTCACTTTGGTCCTTGGCTGCACCCCTATATTTATATATACACTTGCACATATTTAATTTGTTGGATAGAAGCGCAGCCATTTCTTTTGCTACTGTTTAGTTTCATTTGGGAGTCTGACCACTCCCCAAACATGGCCGCTGCAGGCTATTCAAATGCAGGTAGTGTCTTAACAGAGACCTCCTGTGTACACATATAGCAAATGGATAGGGACTCACTTACAGGAGGTGCCTTGACTCTGGGCACACACACATGCACACACATACACACACATATATATATATATATATATATATATATATATGCGCACACACACACACTGTACCTTTATGATGGTGCTGAATTGAAACTTGCTAATACAAAAATGAGTAATAGAGATGAAAAACAAACATCCATTGTTTATAAGAAATAATTACTGATCTTTTTACAAGATAGTTTAATGATAAAATAATTTACAAATGATCACAAAATGAAACTGTTTTTATATGCATAAATTACTTTTTAATACTTTTTTTTATGTATAAATAGCCACTGCTATGTATTGGAAAACTCAATTTCGTGCCTCCTATAAATAATAGATAATTTAAATATCTTTTAAAATATTCTTTACTAGTCGTGATTTATATTTACAATTTAATGAAATAGTCATGAAGTTAGTTTATTTGTCATTTTTTTTTCTTTTTAAAGGGCAATGTTTACAGGAGGAATGAGAGAAGCTAGCCAAGATGTAATTGAATTAAAAGGTGTATCTTCTAGAGGACTACGGCACATCATTGACTTTGCATATAGTGCAGAAGTTACTCTCGACCTTGACTGTATTCATGATGTTCTGGGAGCTGCAGTGTTTCTCCAAATGGTACCTGTTGTTGAACTTTGTGAGGAGTTCTTGAAGTCTGCAATGAGCGTGGAGACCTGTTTGAATATTGGACAAATGGCAACAACTTTTAGTTTGGCATCTCTGAAGGAGTCTGTAGATTCATTTACATTTCAACACTTTCTTAAAATTTCTGAGGAAGAAGATTTTCTCCATTTGCCTTTAGAGAGGCTAGTTTTCTTCCTTCAAAGCAATAAGCTAAAAAACTGCAGAGAAATTGACTTATTTCATGCTGCAATTCGTTGGCTGCAGTTTGATTATTCCCGGCGTGCTAATGCCAGTCAAGTTCTTTGCCATATTCGTTTTCCATTGATGAAGTCTTCTGAGTTAGTGGATAGTGTTCAGGTTGTAGATATCATGGTAGAAGATGTCCTTTGTAGACAGTATCTACTTGAGGCTTTTAACTATCAAATTCTTCCATTCCGTCAGCACGAGATGCAGTCTCGTCGGACGATCATTAGGTCAGATGTATCCTCACTTATAACATTTGGTGGAACACCTTATACAGATAATGACCGTACAGTAAGCAGCAAGGTTTTCTATTTGCCCGACATGAGTGCTCGTCAATTTAAGGATCTTTATGAAATGGAGGTAGGTTGTAGCCATGCTTGTGTTGCAGTGCTGGATAATTTTGTATATGTAGTAGGAGGGCAGCATTTGCAGTACCGAAGTGGGGAAGGAGCTGTAGAAGTATGTTTTCGCTATGATCCCCATTTAAATCAGTGGCTACGAATTCAATCAATGCAGGAAAGCAGAATTCAATTTCAACTGCATGCTCTGTATGGCATGCTGTACGCAACTGGAGGAAGGAACAGAGCGGGTAGTTTGGCATCTGTCGAGAGATATTGCCCAAAGAAGAATGAATGGACTTATGTTTGCTCACTTAAACGCAGAACTTGGGGTCATGCTGGTGCCACACTTGCGGGAAGACTATACATTTCTGGAGGTTATGGAGTGTCTGTTGATGACAAAAAAGCCTTGCATTGCTATGATCCTTCCTTAGACCAATGGGAATTCAAGACTTCAATGAATGAACCAAGAGTTCTTCACGCAATGGTGGGAACTAAAAACAAAATGTATGTGTTTGGTGGGAGGATGGATCATGTTGACAGATGTTTTGATGTGCTGGCTGTTGAGTATTATTCTCCGGAGGCTGATACATGGACAACAGTCAGTCCAATGAGAGCAGGACAGTCTGAAGCAGGCTGCTGTTTTCTGGATAAGAAGATTTTTATTGTTGGGGGTTACAACTGGCACCTGAACAATGTGACAAGTATTGTACAAGTATACAATGTAGAAACTGATGAATGGGAAAGGGACTTGCATTTTCCAGAGTCATATGCTGGAATAGCATGTGCATCTGTTATACTACCACAAGAAACAACTCAGAGTTAACTAAACACAATATTTAACTTTATGGATTTACTTTACTTCTGTTTTCTATTCTCTGTGCAATATACATTTTATATAATAAACACTGGGGGTCAATATGTTACCTACTAGAGCTGCTATGCATAAACAATGAGTGTTTTTTTGTATATACTGTATTTGTTATAATATGGAATATCCTAAGCAATCCATAAAAAGTCCTCTTTTTAAAAAGGTGAACTTTGAGCTTACCTACCTCTCAATCTTTTTTTTCCCATAGCTTCCTTTTCTTTGTTGTAATTTGTAGTCTGATACTGCAGCACATTTTTATAGCCTTGCTTTACTTATGTTTTGTATGTTTTATACCGAAGACCAGGGTTGGTTGACGTATTTTTTTTGGCTTGTTTATACTCTTTGTGTCCTGGACTTTAATCATTAAGGTAATCTGTAATGATAAATTTAATTCTAAAGTTGTTCAAATAAGGTACCATTTTGTTTATTAAAGAGATCAATTATTATATTTCATTTGAACAGAAATGGTGTTACTATAATCTCAGGAAATACAAACTCTAAGGGATAGATTTACTAAACTGTGAAAAAGTGGACATGGAGAGGTTGCCCATAGCAACCCATTAGATACTAGGTGAAATTCTCTAGCATTTAAAAGGAAACATCTCCACTTTTCCTTTTCCGCAGTTTAGTAAATCAAGCCCTCAATATCAGTCATTAATTCTTATTAATTTTGTCGCCACCCATGCTAAATACACTACACAAAAACTAATTTTCTGGCATCCTCCCTTTCTTATGTGACTCTCTACTGAGAAGATTCTTCTCTAGTGCTTGCTAATCAGGCTCACTCAGAATGGAGATGAACTGCCTCCAGAACAAGTCTTAATGTATTTGAAGCCAAATACTTCTTTTTAAGGCTCTTGGCTGGGGTCTGCCTAGTGGGAAAATATACAGAAGCTGCTTACAGACTTTTTTTGTTTTTTTTTGTTTTCCCGATGTGATATAGCCTAGTCATGAACCTAAAACTCCCTGCTGCCATTATACGAATTTTTCTGCCCGTTCTCATCTGTTAATTCTTTTTAATCTTACCTGTGCTCTTACCTCTTGCTAGTGTAGGACAGTATCTATCGGGAAGCTTTGAGAGCTCCCTCTGCGCCAACAAACTAACTGGACCTGTATTGTGAGAAGGAAGTATTTTTCCATTCTAGAGAATTAAGATAGTAAAATGAAGGCGAGCAATACAATAATTAACAGACTGGAGAAGCAGAGTTTAAAAAGAAAATTAGTTTAGCTGCTGCATACAGTATAGACTTTAAAGGGTTAGGGCAGGGAACAGCAGGCTTGCGTCTCTTGGCTTGTAGTCCAAACACATGTAAGGGACCCTCACAACAAGAAATGTAATGACAAAAAAGCCCAGCATAAAATTATATAAGGAAAATTGTTAAATCAGTCAAATACCAGCCCAAGCTAATAAAGCAGAAACAATTATTGTGAGTTTAACAAAAACACAAGGGCATTATAGAAAAAGATGTACAATACAGGGAGTGTGTATATCTGCCCATAAACACCTCTTAACAGGTGAACTCACTAAGATTTATTTGTTTAAATGTATGTATCTTTAACATAATTTAAGTATTGTTCTTTTAAAAATTATTTTTTTTTTGCCATTCAAAATAATTTTTATGCTTCGGTAGGGTTATTGTGTTTCCTACTCCATATTGTAAAAATTACTTTTCTTCGTAATAATTCAGTTGAATACAGAAAAACATAAAAATTGTTATAATAGTCGTGGGTCACTGCTGAGAACGGCCCTTTTTCATTTTATACCAGCCAGTTGAGAACTGGCAGGGAAATCGGTTGCTTCTGACGAATATGCAGCGGCGAATGGTGAGTATCAATGTAACCTCAACCCTTATCCTAATCCTTACCCTAACCCTACCCTTCCATTACCCTAACCCTCCCTTTCCCACTGTGCCGCTGCACTTACCTCACTAGGGGCCGTCTGACAGCCGCGATGCCTCTCCGTCCCTGCCGGTCCTCTTCTCAGCCTGTGTCCCCCTGCTGCTCTCCGGCGTCCACGTGTGGCATGGGCGCCGCCATCTTGCGGCGCACCACGTGTTCCCCGCGGCCAATCAGCATTCAGGCGAGGGGAACACGTGCACCGAGGGACCAATCAGTGATAGTGGCGGGCTATTTAAACCCCAGGCAAGCTTCCAACTGTGCCAGACCTACTTGTCTTCAAGGAGCCTGGTTGTGCTGATCAGACCTGTGTCCAGTACATGTTCCTGAGTCCGGTACATGTTCCTGAGTCCGGTACATGTTCCTGAGTCCGGTACATGTTCCTGAGTCCGGTACTTGCTCCAGTCCGGTGCAGAATCCAGTCCTGTGCAAAGTCTGGTCCTGTGCAGCACCAGTACCTGCAGCCAGTCTATCATCGGCAACTTCTCCACTGACCACTCCTTCATCCACTGGCTACGCTACACGTCCATCTACGGAGTTCACTTCATTCAAGACACTTACCTTCTGTAGCCTCTACCTACAGCATCCCTACCTTTGGACTAGACCTACATGAGGAAATCCCATTTGCAGCCACCCAACTTCGTCTTCTACCCTACACTCACTCCGCCTCTCCGACCCGGGAGCAACCCAGAAATTTCCAGATCTGTGATACCCACAGCCTGACCAGAAGACTCCCCTTCCTGCAGCTTGACCCTAAATGTCAGTGTCCCCTCCCCGCAGCCTAACACTAAGACTCCCCATAGACTACTACACCCTATAGACTTCCCTATAATACTCACCTGTCCAGTCCAGTGCAACAGGTCTGTGGTGGCGATTTAGGAATGAATAGGTAAGTATGACGATCGGCATACTTACGCATTCATTAATAAAAGTTTCGAATCAGCGCTATTTTCGAAATAGAGAGAAGATGAAGATTAGCTTTTGTCTGTCTATTTCAGTAACAGCATTTTCGAGGCAACGACTGCACTCTGTTATAAATAGTTTTTTTTTGTGTGTTTTTTTTATATTCAAATTGGAATGAAATTGATATGTAGTTCACATTTAATATAAACTACATGATCATATACAGTCAGTATATGTTATATTATATTTATAAATTATATAAAGTTTAATAAAAGAATTTAGAAATGTGTCAGTTGTATATGTAATATGTGCAGCCATATACTATGTATATTTCAAAAACTACAATATACTATTTAAGAGATTTTATAGTTTTTTTTTGTTTCATACTGTTTGAACTAAATGATATACAAGCTTTATGTAAATCTTTTATCAATCTTTATTTTTTTAAATGGGTTACTGACAAAGTTTCATAAATGTTTAATTTGTAAACAGTAAATGCACATTCAACTAGCTAAACCATGTGTTTATTGTTAGGAAGTGTACTAATATACTTTTACAGCATCTAACAAGCAGATATACAGAAAAGGTCAGCTGGATACTTTTGAAAAAACATCTCTTAACATGACCATTTGTGAATCTGATCAAAATAACAAGAATTCTATGAATAAGTTAATAATCATAATATGCAAAGTACTTTTATTCTATGAGAAACATGTATAGCTGATTCCAAAATTATTCCAATGGACCATTTTCAATTAAATTGTCATGTTCTCTTGGGTGTTCTGGAAATCGCCTGCTATTTTGAAAGCTTCTTGGAGAGTCCCAGACGTTTGGCAAAAAGGTGATGGTACGAGGAGTGTATCGCTGAATCCTTGGCATTAAGTGTCATACATACCTGTCAACTGAATTTTGGCATGATATATTATATTACAGCCTTAAGTTTATTTTATTTTATTGTTATGTTTTACTTTGGTTTTCTGTTTAGATCTCAGCCCTGTGTACAGGAAAGCCATTTATAACGTTACAGTGGTACCTGTTCCCTGGTAGAGTAATTATACACTTTTTTTTTTTTTTTACGTTTTATTAAGCCCCAAAGTGCCCTCTTATATTATGAAATAGCGTTTTACCTTTAGTCAAATAAGTTGACCCACCACTGTGTGTGTTTTATTTGCTTTCTGTAATGAAGCATGTTCTACTGAATGAACTCCAGATAAATGTGTGTTTTTAGTGTATGTGTTATATGATTTCCTATGTCACTTGGCTGTCTCACTTTGCAACAAATTCAGAAAAGTCTAACCAGGGCTGGTACAGGAAAATATGTAGCTGAGAGGATTCAAATTAATTATTATGTTTTAGATTACAATAAATGGCCATTTTGTCAGATATGTGGATTTATGTCTTCATATACAAATTAATATTTTTTCTTAGAACTTTACTTATGCTAACTGGATAAAGAATTTCAGTTTGAATTTGTGGGTGTAAGATTAAAACTGCCAATTGGACAAAACATTAAAGCTATCTGCTTTTATGTTAAAAACGAGAAACAAAAAAAGGCAACACTGGATTTAAGCTGAAAAAAAACTACAAGTAATTAATTTAAGTAAGTAATTTATAAAATAGATCTTCTAAACCAATATGCATATAGTCAATGACAAATAAAGTAAATGAAACAATATAAACTTAAAAAGCAGAAAACTTATATATAATCTTTACAGGGCCCCTTTGTCTCCTAACTCCATTGTAATAATTGTATTAAGTCAATGGTGGTAGCCCTATAGCTAAAATTAGGTGATATACTGACTTCAACAAAGAAAGATTAGCTACCAAAGGGAAAAGGGGATGAATAAAGTAGAAAAAAAGAGACTGTGAAAAAAGGAACCAGTGATGTATTTTATGTTCGAAACATAACAATTCCGATTTATTAGATTCTGCCGTGAGGGAAGAGCAACTGTATCATTGTTTGAAAACCTTTTAAAAATATAAATTTGCTATTAGGAACAAGAACCTATTTCCTCTTTCCCAATAGCTACAGGTTACAGCGGGTAAAAGGTTAATGTTAAGCTGTGAGGCATGGAGGGTTTGGCTGCTGGGGGTGTGGGTCCCCGCTAAGAACGGCCTTATTTCTGTCGATTGCTTATTCCTCGATGAGGCATAGCAATCGATCTTCTGGAGCACCGAACAAGGTGCTCCGAAAGGTAAGGCTAAAAACTACCCCAACCCTTCCCCTAATTCTAACCCTAACCCTTCTATTACCCTAATCCTCCCTTCCCTGCAGCCTGACCCTAATACTCCCTTTTCTATAGCCTAACCCTAAAACCCCCCTCCCCTCAACCTGACCCTTACCCTCCCCTTCTATGGCCTTAACCCTCCCTTCCTAAGAGCCTAACCTTAACCCCCCCTAACACTAAAAGTCCACAGAGAGGTTACTCACCTTTCCAGAGCGGTCAGCGACGGGTGTGCGCAAATAAATGGCACTCATAAAAAAAAAATTCTAAAAAGGCTTCCTATTCGAAATAGAGACATCCGAAAAGTTACTTTTGGCTGTCTCTATTTATGAAAGCACATCATCGTTGCGGGGATTGCAATCGAGCTGCTGGGCTTGGAGGGCTAGGGTTAGGGCTAAAGGAGGGAAAAGCTAGGGTTATGGTTAGGAAAGGGATAAAAGTAGGGTTAGTTGGATGACTCTTCACAATCCCAGGAGTCGCATCACAGCGGCTTTCTACAATTCAGATTGCTGGCAGTTGCCTGAAATCGGTGAACCACTCTCAGAAATAAGTTTTCCCTAATGTTCGTCGACCCCTGCACAGGAGCACATAAAAGTAAATTGAAAGATGAGAGATGTACAGTGATTCCCAGATTAACTAATAACTACAAGTAAGCCAATCTCGGTCCAGAAGGGCATTATTAAAAGACATGACCACCATTTGTGTTTAATTATTCCTATTTTACCACATTGTTGCCAGCACAATTTGGAGGTCACAAGGTTTATATGATGTAATTTGTTGGGGTGTAAATATCACCTGGTATAAACCTAAAAAGTAGTCTTGGAATTGTCACGCTGATGGAGCATTTTGCAACTTGTGTGCGGATGTCCTCCCAATCTTCTATCTCCAGGGTGATATCTAAGTCTGCATTTCAGTGAGCTTCATAAGGAAAGCCACAGTCCTTATATATATCCCATGCGATAAGTCCGCTAACCACGCTTTGTCTAATGCATTCCTCTGTTTGAATTTATCCAATGCCTGTTAATGCCCTGCTGTATGGAACTTCATAGATTTAAAGACTGTGGCTTTATAAATGTTGATTCAAGTCATTAACATTAACATGGATATGTAGTGCTATTATTACTTGTTCTCAAAGATTTAATTTGTGAACACTACAAGTTATATACAATTGGACTAACAAATATAATTGAATGATCGTTATAATGGATATGGGATATATCCACTTTGTTTATAACAGTTCTCAGTGTTACGATGTTCTCAACAGTGGATGCATTCAAGAGTCTTTTGTCTGCTAATATTAGTTTTTAAAGTTTAATGAAGAACTGCTTCAGAGTTCCTGGTGTTGGTGTATGTTGAATAATAATTTTCTTTTTGTTGCAATAAATCTTTTTGAGATCTGGATGTGCTGGCTTGGGTCAGTGACCTCAGTAATAGGAATATATAGCCGCGCTCTGTAGATAGATTAAAGCATATGATAACGAACTGATGTGTATAGATCAATACTATTTTATTAGTAATTGTAAAACAATTTTAAAATGTAGATATTAAAATATTACTATATAATAACACAAATTACAAAACACATGGGCACTTGTATATATAAGTGTCATTCACAGAACCCTCTATATAACCCACTGACAATATAGAGAAAATATAAATAAATAAAAAAATAATAAAAAAAAAAGCACATGCGAGTTCAGTTTGAATACTGTGTATTTTTTGTTGGAAGTGCTTAGAATGGAATAAATAGTTACTGTTGGAATAATTCCTGCCAAATTGTAGATTTTCGGGGGCGTGGTCTAGCGCTTGAGCCGAGCGGACGTGGGTAACAAGAGCTCCGTTGCCCTAAGCTTTTTTTACCTGAATTGTTTGGGTGACCCATCCTCAGAAGCACCCCCAACGTCGGGGACCGCATCGGAGACACCCCAGTGCCCGGTCAGGACGGACTGAATCCTGACTCAGAAGAGAACCGCAGCCTTCAGAGAGTGACGGCCTAGCGCTGGGCCTCCTGGAGCCGCGACGCTGTCCATCTGGCGGGGCCATAGCGGGAACACCGTGAGAAGCGTTCCGTTGCTGAAGAGGAGCACACCGCGAGCTGAGGCTACTGGCCGGTGAGCAGACTCAGGCTGTCAAGAGGATTGCAGAGGGGAGCAGTGACGCGGGTGCCATTGTAGCCGACGAGAGCCACATGTAGGTAGTCGATGGCTGCGGGGTCCACACGGCACCATCCTTCCCTGTTACCCCTAACAAACTTCCACCATCCACCTATTCATTGCAGAGGGCTGGAACGACACGCAGAGGCTCCTAGAACGGAGGGGGTAAGTAGTTGCTCTGTCTCCCGCGATGAGCCGAGGGTGAAGTCATGTGGCAGGGAGAGCAAGCGCCATCTTTCCAGGTCTGAGCAACCTGTAGAAGGGACTGAAGCATTCCATCACTGAGAGCTTCCTTAGGGCACATGGTACTTTCTGCTTCCCCTCCACCCCAATAATCGCCACTCAGGACTTTTTGATGCCCACCCCAGAGTACTTTAGGCCTTCACCTTTTCATCACAGGGCTGCTGTCCCATGAAATTGCCATCCTGCTGCTACACATCTGACCACCAAAGTGTTCTGACAGTGCTGAGGGGGGAAAATATCACAGTCTAGAGTCTGTCCATTGCCCATTCAACATAGCCTTCAAAACTAAATGGCTGTAAAACTTGAAAGCAACCATATAGAGGACCTGGCCCCTCATTCTCTGCCTCCTGCTGCCACCTGGTGGGTGAACATAATCTGTTCTTTGATATAGATCATTGTTTGCATACAGCACACTTCAGCAAACAACCTCCAGTGCCGACCTGAAAGCTGCCACAGGAGGGCGACAGGGGAACAGCAATTTTCCTTCACGCTTAAACTAAACCATACCAGCTTTGCGCTATTCTATACTACTCTGCCCTAGGGAACTTTGCCAACCCTTTATCTTGTTACTGGCACATAAGGCTCGGAGGATCTGACTATTAACCTCCGCCGCTTGTTTGCCATGGAGCCAGACACTTGCCGCGGCTCTTAACCCTCGCCATGAAGAGCTAGCCTAGCCGCTCTAGGGGAAAACGACTTCCATCGCATCAAATAAAACCTACTGGAACGTTACAACCGACTTGGGTTCTCTTCCGTGTCTCTCCTCCCTGCTAATGGGAAAAAGGGGCGCCTTACGAAGGAGTACCAGAAAACCATCGGAGCAATCACACCAAACAGACTTGCTACGGTTCCTCAATTCGAACTCTCCCGCACCACCGGAACCAAGTCCCCGCATCCCCTACTCCGGAACCACCCACAATGTCTGCACCTTCTGGGGCCCCCAGTTTTCCTGACTCCGCAACGGTCTCCTGAGACGCTTTTGAAATACTATGACGCCTAGACACTTTGAACTCTCTGCCGACCAAGCAGGACCTCCTGGATCTGGAACACCGACTACAAGAGCGGCTCAACACCCAGGTCTCTGTTCTACAATCTGACCTTACACAAATAACCACGCGGTTCAATGTGGTGGAATCCACTCAGGAGGATCAATCCCAGCAGCTTTCTACTGTTAGAGACACAGTTGAGAGACAAGCCAATGCCATACGAGATCTGCATGACGCTAAGATGACCTTGACAAACGGGGTCGGCGTAATAACCTTAGGGTGAAAGGCATTCCCGAAGACATACCACCACAAGGCTTGACAGATGTGCTTACTAAAATATTCAATGAGGCTACCGGGGCCAATTTTGACCATCGTGTTGAATTCAACAGGGCACATAGAGCCCTGCGGCCCCGAGGCTCCTCTACTGACAGCCCCAGGGATGTTATTTGCTGTCTGCACCACTACAAGACTAAGGAGGAGATATTGCAAAAAAACAGGTTCTGCAATGACTTGGAATTGAATGGCCACAGGGTCCAGGTGTTTCAGGACTTGTCATGGAGCACGCTCCAACAACGCCGTTTCCTCAAACCTCTTACAGACTCGCTCAAAAACAATGGGATTCGTTTTTGATGGGGCTTTCTTTTGCATATCCAAGTCGCACACGAAGGGAAATTGCTCAGTCTACCTTGCCCTGAGGACTTACCCTCCTTTTGTGACACTATGGGGATACCACAGCCGGACCTTCCCGATTGGAAGCTACAGTATAAAGCCCTCGTTCCAGACCAAATTCCTCGCCCAGCGGAATGGCAACAGGTTCGCCGTGGTAGAAAACAAGCGACCCCTGCGCGAGACGATCGACCACAGGACCCCGCCTAAAACCACCTACACAGTATCGGCATTGTTTAATTCTTTAAATCTAGGACTTTGCGCCAGATTAGCCGTAAGATTATTTGGTAACACTCTTTAGGTCCGTAGACTAGATGTTTACCAATTTAGCGGTATCATCTCCCCCTTGTTGGCCAGATTTAGGAGGACGGCTTTTAACCCCCATTACCATGCTAGTCCCCCTTAACTTTCGGTTCATGCACTCAGGATCATATTGAATCCAACCCAGTAGGTTTTAATGGAAATCTAGTTAAAATTGTTGACGTATTAGTTTGCGATGGTTTCGTACCCCAGTCCCAATACCGCCCAGGTCTCCCCCCAACTCTTCCAGGTCTCTTTGCACACCTGGTCGTTATGTGCGGTATGTTATACAGAACCGGCTTACCCCCCAGATCGCTGGTTCTGCGGCCAATGTTGTTATTTAATGATAACCATTTATGTTTTCTGAAAATGTGTATAAATGTTTTTATTTCCCTCATGTTTCTTCCCTACCCCTCCC
>WWET01004001.1:84842-109904 GCA_011038615.1 Limnodynastes dumerilii | reverse complement strand
GAGGAGATCCCTCAGGAGACCATCTGCCACCTCATCAGGAGCATGCCCAGGCGTTGTAGGGAGGTCATACAGGCACGTGGAGGACACACACACTACTGAGCCTCATTTTGACTTGTTTTAAGGACATTACATCAAAGTTGGATCAGCCTGTAGTGTGTTTTTCCATTTTAATTTTGAGGGTGACTCCAAATCCAGACCTCCATGGGTTAATAAATTTGATTTCCATTGATAATTTTTGTGTGATTTTGTTGTCAGCACATTCAACTATGTAAAAAACAAAGTATTTAAGAATATTTCATTCATTCAAATCTAGGATGTGTTATTTTAGTGTTCCCTTTATTTTTTTTGAGTAGTGTATATATAAACATATGAACAGAGAAATATAAAATCTGTATTCCAGGATAAGGCAAATTTCTCAGAATCCAAGTTATTCATATATTGGCGTTATATTTTTAATTTTCAATTTTCAGTTTTCAATTTTTACTTGTTAGTTTTTAATCTATAATCAAAGATCTATCGTTGATTGATTATATAATGAAAGAAGACTCACTCTATTCAAAAATAAATCCATATAAATTATATTTAAGATAGTTATGATTCTGTTTTCTTGACCTCAACCTGGATGTATTTCCAGATTGGGGATTATTTATCTAACAACCTCAAATTTCCAAGAGTTTAACTCCGTTTTGGTTCCCGTCTTATTCTGAATCGCTTTAATTTCACTGGGAGCTAATTTAAATTAAATTTAGATTTTTCTTAAATATAAATTGGGGCTTGTCTTCTAAGATGTTCTTTAAAATAGGACCATGCCACAAAATGTGGAAATGTTTATTGACAACTCTTTTGATCAGATTTTCTATCGCACCTTGCGTGCGTAAATCACCTGACGATATTAAATCTGGATCCGGTCCAGTGTTTTTAAATTTAGATTTTTCTTAAATATAAATTGGGGCTTGTCTTCTAAGATGTTCTTTAAAATAGGACCATGCCACAAAATGTGGAAATGTTTATTGACAACTCTTTTGATCATTCCAGATTTTCTATTGAATTTGGAAATGAAGGAAACCTCCTTTGTGCCCTCACAGCATTGCTCCTCATCTCGTTTTGGGAGTCTGTGTTGGGAGCAAAGTTTCTCTTCTTTGCACAGTCTCTAATGTATTTATGTCTTTCTGGGGATATGGTCTCCGGAACTGAACACAGTATTCTAGGTGAGGTTATACCAACGATCTATAAAGCGGAATCACTACTTCTCTCTTTCTGCTACTAATTCCTCTCCCTATGCAACCAAGCATCTGATTTGCCTCTCATTGCTTTGTTACATTGCTTGGCTACCTTTAAGTCATATGAAATAATGACTCCTAGATCCCTTTGCTCCTCAGTAGTTTCTAATGTAGTGCCATTAATGACATAGGGGTAGATCCAGAACTAAGTACGCTAGTGTATTTATGTTAGCCAGAGATGTAAAAACACTGTTTTCTATGTACTGCGCATGCACGAGGCAGATGTTATGCCATGTAACTCTGAACATACGTACTAGCCTAGTATCAACAGTGTAACTACGAATGAAAGGGTGTAACAGCCATATGACACCCGTTATTATGCTTTGGAGGCGGGGTGAGGCATTTAAATCATACAGTATGGGCAAGCTTAGACACTTACGTACGTGAAGCCTTTACGTACATCAGTAGTTATGCTTTGAAAAGTTAAGGCAGGGTTTGGGAAGCGTAAAATGGCCAAAGTACGTACGATCAAGGGGAGTGCCTAGGGAAGTGCATCGAAAATATGCTAGCTTAAATACGCAACGCGATGAAACGTAATGGGAATGTAGGTCTGGATCTGGGCCATAGTGAGCTTTTGGGTTTTTGTACCCCAAGTGTATGATTTTGCACTTTTTGGTATTAAACTCCAGTTGCCACACTCTTGACCATTTCTCCAGTCTACCTAGATCATCCCTCACTTTCTGTACCTCACCTGGTGTGTCTACCCGGTTACATATCTTTGTGTCATGTGCAAAAAGGCATATTTTCCCCTCAATTCCACAGGCAATATCACCTATAAAGATATTAAATAGCACTGGTCCAAGTACAGAATCCTGGGGTACTCCTGGGGTACTCCACGTGCTTACGTTACCATCCCTGGAAGGGATTCCATTTACTAAAACCCTTTATTGTCTATCCTGTAACCAAGATTGTATCCACACAACTATCTTTAAGTCTAATCCTAAAGTTTCCAGCTTATATAACAGTCTGCGATGTGGCACACTGTCAAAAGCTTTGCTAAAATCTAGATAAGCTATGTCTACAGCTCCCCTTTATCTAATACTTTACTGACCCAGTCAATAATATATGTTTGACATGATCCTCCCCCAGTGAATCCATGCTGCTTGGGATACTGTAAGTTATTAGATTTAAGATACTGTACAATTTATTCCTTTAACAGTGTTTCCATCAATTCACCCTACTACTGATGTTAGACTCACTGGTCAGTAGTTTGATGCTACTTCTCTACTTCTATTTTATGCAAAGGGACAACATTTGCTATTTTCCAGTCCTCTGGTTTAGCTCTTGAGTAACTAAGTTCATGCATTTAACAAGGTCTGCATCCAGCCCATTGTATACACCTTGTTAATGACCTATAATTATTTATTTTCCTTGTTTCCTCTCTAGGGTCCAATCTCGGTCTCTCCCGGACTCGTCTCTCCCACTCAGCATGGAACATAAAGAAAAGGAGATCTTCGTGCTGTCACGACTAGAGGATTTTGTGAATCCGTGTCGGGAACCAGGGGAGTAATTGGACGAGCTGGTGTGAATTGAATGCAAGCGGGTTTAATGTAAGTCTGTCGCATGGAATACAGAGCAATGAAAAATGGTTGAATTAGGAAAGGAAAAGTCCAATGGCAGTGAAGTAGGAGTGAGGCAGTAATACCGGAAGTCCGAATAATGGTACGCCAGGTTGGCGTATTAAGGTCCGCCGAGTTGGCGTGACGTGGTGCGCCGGGTTGGCGTGACGAGGTGTGCCGGGTTGGCGTGATGAGGTGTGCCGGGTTGGCGTGAAGAGAAGCGCCGGATTGGCGTGACGAGGTGCGCCGGGTTGGCATGACGAGGTGCGCCAGGTTGGCGTGACGAATCAGGATCACCAGGACTGGATCAGGATCAGGCTCAGGATCACAAGGACTGGATCAGGCTCAGGCTCAGGATCACCAGGACTGAATCAGGATCAGGCTCAGGCTTAGGATCACCAGGACTGGATCAGGATCAGGCTCAGGCATTGGCGTGACGAGGTGCGCCGGGTTGGCATGACGAGGTGCGCCAGGTTGGCGTGACGAATCAGGATCACCAGGACTGGATCAGGATCAGGCTCAGGATCACAAGGACTGGATCAGGCTCAGGCTCAGGATCACCAGGACTGAATCAGGATCAGGCTCAGGCTTAGGATCACCAGGACTGGATCAGGATCAGGCTCAGGATCACCAGGACTGGATCAGGCTCAGGATCACCAGGATTGGATCAGGCTCAGGCTCAGGATTACCAGGACTGGATCAGGATCAGGCTCAGGCTCAGGATCACCAAGACTGGATCAGGCTCAGGATCACCAGGACTGGATCAGGATCAGAGGATTACCAGGAACGCGGGAATACTCCAGGAACACAGGCAGCCAAGCACCTTGGAAGACCAAGTTGTTCTGGTGAGGATGGTAAGTGCTGCAGCGTTTAAATAGTGTGCCCTGCGCACTGATTGGCTGGAGGACCAGAGCAGGTAAGAAATAATTGGTGGCTTAGAGTCACATGTTCTATGCAAGATGGCGGCGCCGACGCTACGGGGTTTCGGGCGCCAGAACTCCATGTGGGACGCCGACAGGGGAACTGTGCTGCAAGTGGTGAGTATAGAGGCTGTCACTGTACTGGTGACAGCCTCCGACGGCCAGGGATGTGGGACCGCCAAGGAGAGAACGTTGCAGGCAGACCGTGGAGCGGGTAAGTGTGGCGTCTGCCGCGAATGTTCGTGACACATGCAGCACATCACACCGGTAAGACTTACACTTTATGGCCCTGATTCAGAGATTGAAAATAAGAACTTAAAGTTACACCTGGGCAAAACCATGTTGATTTCAGGGGGAGTCAAGTTTATTTTATTCTATGCATGCAGGGAGAATGCTTTGCTTTTACTTATTGCACATAGATACCTGATCAGCTTCACTTTTAAACTGCTAATTAGACTTGAGCTGGGAAACATCACCTTTTAACTATAATACTGTTGCAACAAATGAAATCTGACTCCCCTGAAATCAACATGGTTTAGCCCAGGTGTAACTTTAAGTTCTTATTTTCAATCTCTGAATCAGGGCCTAAAAGAGGGAAACTCAGATGAGTAGAAGAGGTCAATGTTAGACATGCCCTATTATGACCATGCATAAAAATAATATAGACTCTGCTAAGGGAGAATAGTAGATTGTTTAAAAAAGAATAATGGGAATAGGAAGGGGAAATCAGATAATGGGTCTTATCGATGTCCCAGAGAGCTAGGATGTGAGTGCTGACTGGACCACTAATGGCTGGTCAGGAGGCCCTTGGTGGCCATAATGTTGCCATTAATGAGACTGCCGCACTATCTACTCATTAAGAGGTAACCTTACTCAATATTAACACTATAGTTTGGTGGCTTGGAAAAAAATCTTGTCCTCGTTTGGCCTTTTCACATTTCCTTTCATTATGTAATCAAAATGAAATTATTCATGAATTTTTACAACTGATCAACTTAGTTTGTTGGCTCTGCTCACCTATGCATACAGTCAACATAGCTTATCGGATACAAGCTGTTCATGAACACAAAGTTAATAAGTAATTGTGTTCCAAGAATAATTAATCTTTATTTCATGTGATGTAACACAGAACCGTACAAAGGAAACATATTTTACTGCCTGACATTCCAATCTTCCATTATAAAAGATATATTCTCAGTTTCACAAATTCTACGCCGTACTAGCGACGGCGGCTGTAGCTCTGGATCAGGCCCAATGTGTCTTGTGAAAAACTCTCATAATAAAAGATTCATAAGATGATAATATTTTCCTCTCTCCGTCTGTTAGTTCCGATTCCTCAAGTCCTCCTAAGAACAAAGGAACACACTTCTCCTTGCGTAGTAACCAATAGCAACGGATCAAAGACATAACAGGTGTTACTCACATTTGATCCCCTTGGGGTCATGCTTTTCAAATATTTTCTCTCCTTTCCATAATTTTTTCGCTTTAATCCGGTCTCTCAAAGGAAAATTTACATCGGAACAGTGAAGTCCTCCCGTATATGAATTACTTCTTCTCTCCCACCCTAGACCCTGCAGTCCTCTAAGGTCTTGGGTAACTCCTCTTTCTACCGGCACGTCTTTTAAAAAAGGGCCCTTAGAAAAACACACTTTCGGGGAGGGAGAGGGAGCAAGATATCTAGGTGGGGTAACGGGTGGTTCTCACTCTGGGTACTAACCAACGCATTTCAAGCACGGTTGTGCTCTTTCTCAAGGTTTTCCAGTTCAGGGATTTTATTTCCTAAGCTCCTAGTAGTTGCACACATTGCTCTGAGAGGTTACATTATGAATCTCCTATTCTTCAGTTTATTATTGTTGCTTTTCATATTTTCTTTTCCATTAGTTGTTGAGGCAATATTATCTATCATTATTGACTGGCCACACAACACTTCTTGGTTGGGGGAGCAGCTATTTATTATTTGTATCACTGCTCCCCTCTCCTAGTTTAAATGGTTTCTAATTGTTATGATACCTGTAGTCAGGTGGGAGCAGGAGCATGTACTGGAGGGCTGATTTGGATCCAGAGGCACTGCAGGAGGTTCCACACGGTGCAGGTGACACAACCGGGATGGTCTTGGAAGCGTGGCGGGTGAAACCTACCAAGGCGTGGAGTCTAGAGGGGCCGTGTTCTTTGTTAGAGCCTCTGAAGGTGAAGATAGTCTGGTGCTGCAGGTTTACCCACAGATCGCGGCCCCTGGGGCAACGCCCGGGAGAAGAGACAGAAGTACAGATGGGAGAAAAGGGGAGGGACAGGCCAGCAGAGCCTGGCCTGTAATGAACAACAGAAATCATTAAGACAATGACTGAAGACCGATGGGGAGAGACGGGACTAACAGGACAAACTGTACTCACTATGGCTATCACCCACAGAGCCAAAAAGCAGGAACCCCGGAAAGGGTTAACAAACACAATCACACAGGAGAGGCAAGGTAAATACAATAAAGGGTTTAACAGTAAGGAGAGAGATAAGGGAATGGAACACAAAGGGCAAGGCAGCAAGGTACTGGGCAGGAACAACGATTTCCATTTATCACAACTCTCCCTATTCTCCAACCAGTTTTTGACCCAAGTACAAATGTTGTTTCCTAGACCCAATTTCCTTGTGTGTCACTGTATCAAAGATAGAGTTCAAATTAGGGTTATTCCACATCAGTTCAACCAGGGGTGTCCACCACCCATCTCAGATTTTTACGAAAATATTTTAGTTAAGAGAGGATGTCAAACAGACAATTTCTTCCAAATATCTCAACAGTTTAACCTTTAGTTTAATAAATATTGATTTTCAATATATTAAACTATTTATTAATCACGGCTTATTTATTCCAGTTTATTTGAAGTATCATGGGTATTTATTAAGGAAGCACCACAAAAGTGGGACCCCTAAGGTAACTTTTTGTCCTGAATCCAAAAATCTAAACCAAATTACTGTATTTGACTTCCGTTTCGAGTTACAGTGAAAATACAAGCTTTAGACACAGAATTAAAAATGCTAGGTTAAATCAACGTTAAAAATCCAAATTTAGTTTAGGTGCTTTTATTACCACAACAACAAATAAAATCAGCATGGTACTCTGTTTTATAGTGAACAAAAAAAAATAATGAAGTTGACATTCGATTACTGTTGCACTGCATAGTTAATTTACACAAGAAACCATTAAATTTAAAAACTATACTAAAAAGTGAGCAACCCTCCTACACAGAAACTGAAACTTAACAGAAACGGATGGGAAGGTGATTCCCTTTACAAACTGAAACTGACAGAGAAAGTGAAAGGGAGACAGACAGAAAGATAGTCAATCATGGCAGCTGCTCCTCTTAAGTGCACATTTGGTAGTCTTTTAAATACTGACTTGCTTTCTTTTGCAACTTGTTTTTCATTTTCTATTTTTGCCAATCTGATTTCCGTTTTGCATTTTTTATTACATTCCTTATAGATATAGATGAACTCCTCAGTCTCCTCAGAATTAAACAAACTGCTGGTCCAACTCATTCCCCTACAACCCAGGCTCAACACTGCAGCTAGACTCTTCTTGTTCTCCTGCAGCTCCACCTCTACCCCCCATCTGTCAATCTCCACACTGCTTCCTATTGCAGAACACTCTTCAGGCTCCTAACCATAACCTACAAGGTTCTCTTTTCCTCCCCCACTTCCTACTTCTTCTTATTTACATCCATCCACACTCCCTTCCACCTCCTCTGCTGTGCTGGTGACCGCTGCCTCACCTGCCACCTGATAACCCCCTCTTACTCCTGCATTCAAGTCTTTTCCTGAGCCATCCCCACTGCACTGGAATGACCTTTAGGCTATTTAAACAAGCTTAATGCATTCAAATGCTCCCTAAAAACCCACCTCTTCAGATTAGCCTTCCCTTCCTCCACCTAAGCCTATCTACCCTTCCCCTGTTCATTTGTGTGTCTCCTGTTTTGTTTACCCCATCCTGCTAAAAAAATGTTTGCTTACAAACGTAGGGCCCTCTCTCCTCCTGTTATCACCCCCTACCTTGGCCTCATCTCATCCCATCTTCTCTCTCTCCTGACTATCTCTGACCTTCTTCATCTGCTTCTACATTCACCCCCTACATTCTGTTTTTACTTTATTTTACTCTGCATATTGTATTACCATTTAGTATTAATACATTTTTTGCATTGTTCTTGTACCGTATTTATAATTTTACTATTATGTACTATATATTTTATTTTGTACTGTTTAAGTTGTATTCCCTATTGTCTCTGTACGGCGTGGCGCTGTAGATACCATGTGGTGCCTTATAAACAAACTTAATAATAATAAAAAGTACCCAAATTTATTTTGAAGCAGAGTTGGGATGGTATGAAGTCGGATGTCATAACATCAATTCTCCCAATTTTTTAATTTAAAAGCAATAAATCTCCATTTACTTCTATTATTTTCTATGTTTCCATACCGCAACTGCCAAATTTCTACTTTGACCAATGTGTGAAGTGTATAAGGCTATACTGTCTGCTCAGATTCAACCAAACACAGCAAAGTAGAAAAGAAAGCCAATATGGTTCACAAAAGAGGTAGCAACTATAGCGAAAGCAAAAGAGTGTGTAAAAGCATATGTAGCCACTCTACATAAAAGTGGAAGTAAGGAAAAAGTGGCAAACTACCAGTGAGCCTAACATCAGTATTAAGGAAATTGATGGAAACACTGTTAAAGGAACAAATTGTACAGTATCTTAAATCCAGTAACTTATAGGATCCCAAGCAGCATGGATTCTCTGGAGGAAGATCATGTCAAACAAATCTTGACTTTATTGACTGGGTCAGTAAAGTATTAGATAAAGATAGAGCTGTAGATATAGTTTATCTAGATTTTAGTAAGGCTTTTGACACCCTGCCACATTGCAGACTGTTAAATAAGCGGGACACTTTGGGATTGGACTTAAGGATAGTTGAATGGATACAATCTTGGTTACAGGATAGACAACAGAGGGTTGTAGTGAATGGAATCCTTTCTGGGGATGGTTAGGTAACCAGTGGATTACCCCAGGGTTCTGTACTTGGACCAGTGCTATTTAATATCTTTATAGGTGATATTGTCTATGGTATCAAGGGGAAAATATGACTTTTTGCAAAGACACAAAGATATGTAACAGGGTAGACACGCCAGAAGGGATACACAAAATGAGGGAAGATCTAGATAGACTGGAGGAATGGTCAAGAGTGTGGCAACTGCAGTTTAATGCCAAAAATGCAAAATCATGCACTTGGGGCACAAAAACCCAAAAGCTCAATATATATTAATGATGGCACTACATTTGGCACTACATTATTTCATGTGTCTTAAAGGAAGTCAAGCAATGTAACAAAACAATGAGAAAGGCAAGTAAGATGCTTGGTTGCATAGGGAGAGGAATTAGTAGCAGAAAGAGAGAAGTAGTGATGCCCCTTTATAGATCGTTGGTACGACCTCACCTAGAATACTGTGTTCAGTTCTGGAGGCCATATCTCCAGAAAAACATAAATACATTAGAAACTGTGCAAAGAAAAGCAACTAAAATGGTCCACTGCCTGTGTAACAAATCATACCAAGAAAGGCTAGAGGAAGGGAACATGTATAGCTTGGAACAGAGAAGGGAGAGGGGTGATATGATAGCAGCTTTCAAATAGAGGAGGGTACCATTTTTCAAAAGAAAAGGTGTAATAGAACATGAAGGCATGAATATAACCTGGAGGGAGGTAGATGCAGAGGAAATGTGCATAAAAATTACTTCAATGAAAGGGTGATAGATAAGTGGAATTGCCTCCAATTTGAGGTGGTTGAAGCTAACACAGTAGAACAGTTTAAACATGCTTGGGATAAATATAAGGATATCCTAAATCTTAAACTAAATTGAGGGTAAATAGGGTCTAGGGTCAGTATAGTTTTAAATAAACAACTGGGCAGACTGGATGGGCTATGTGGCTCTTATCTGCCATCACCTTCTATGTTTCCATGTTTCTATGTTAAAGCTGATTGGATGGCAGTTCAGATCACTGAACAATCACCCAAAAACGTACCATGAAAGCAACCTAGGAAGTGTTAATGGCAAAGTAATGGAATATTCTGTAATGACTGAATCAATCAAGTGATGCAAGCATGCATTTAACTTGCTGAAAACTTGTAGAGTAACCCACAACGACTAAAGATAGCTTCAGTGAAGGCCTGTCAAAGCAAATGAAGAAATACAGCATTTTTTTGTGATGTCCATGGGTTGAAAACTTTAGGGAGTCATTGCCTGCAAATGATCTTTGACAACCTGTTAAAATTGAACAATTTGTTTTATGATTATGTTAAACTGTCTGAAATTACATTTCAGCCCCTGAAAAAAGATGACTGTGTATTAAAATGGTTGCAATTCCTAAACAAAGTCAATATTATGAAAACTATCTCAATGCCTAAATATATCTGGACCTAACATTTAAAAAAATAAAAACGGATTATTTTTTGTATTATGTACAAATTAATTGATTTAGTACAATTATTTTTTCCTTCAAACATAGTGTTTTTGTGCATTTTAATATGTAATAGCTGTAGCAGGCCTTTTATTTAGCCTTTTGTACCTTATCACTGCAGCAGTAAACAATTTGTCATAATAACATACAGCAGTTGTGTTCTGTGTATTTTATTTGTGCACCAGCATGGCTACAAAGTGTTACAAGTTAGTAACCAGTGAAAAATGAAGAGAAAGAGCAGTTAGGTGACCATGGATCATCGTACAAAGGACAAGTCTATTACATGAAACCAAATGTAATGCATCTCATTTATGGTGTCTGTGTCTAACGATGAAATTTTACTTTGCTATTTTATGGAGCTGCACAGTGTGATATATTTTCCATTTCTATTAGTTTTTTCTATGTTTTTTGTAAAAATAAAATAAAAATACTGTAAAAAAATAAAAAAAACTTACAATAGAAAAAATAATTTTAATTGCACAATTTTACACCAAATTAACTTTCATAACACACAATAATATATCATATCATTTAAAGTAATATGATATATGGTCAATTTCATTCTATTAAGTCTATCTAACATTGGTAAATTAAATACAATATTACATTTATCAATGGGCTTTCAGTAATGTTAATATAAGTTAATGGCTGTAAAGAAATTGGACATTATTAAATAATATATAGAGAATATTTGATAGTGAAATGTACATTTTCGTCTATGCATAAAACAGTATTTTTTCAATTCAATGTGCTAAACTAATGGAAGAACTTGCAAGTGTTCTTTCATGATTTTGTGATAGTCTATTAACCTTTAAGAGAGAAAAACTTGGAATAAAAGACACAAAATTTTACCTTATACTCATAAAAAACCTTTTCCAAAGGGAGAATACAATAATTCAACCCAGAGTGTAAGACTTTCGAGCCTATTTGAAAGACAAATAAAAAGCAAGTGATGAACTGACCCAACCCAAATCACTCCCTAACCCCCTCTCTCCTCCAGTCAGCTCTTGCAAATCATTGTAAAAAATTTTGGCTCATACATTGAAATTTATGTTACAGAAACCAACTGGCATTTATACTTGAAGTGACTCACAACAAGATGTATCCTCTAACTGTATGACCATATTTTAAAAGAATATTGCATACCATTAAAAATAGAGCTGAGTGCCGGGCCCTTTGTGTTGGTTCCAATTCAAAATCAGTACCACTTCCTCCTAAAACTTCAATGATAGAACCTCCTGCTCTAACTCTCCTCAACTCTCCAATCACAAAAGTACTGCCAAATTATGAGATCCCCATTTGTAGAATACAAAACATTTACACAAAAATGGCATTTTGCCTCGATTTCAGATCCGAATTTGAGAGAACTGGGGCATGCAAATCTCTCATTTCTAATTAAGAAAGATGCAATAAGAAATAGTGGTTCCTAATAAACAAATCCTCAACCCCTGGGGGTAACACCAAATACTCTCAATCTGCTAATCCTATAAATACAGGGAAAACTTATAGCAACTGACATAAAATATTAGGGGGAGGACATTCGAGACAATCTGTAATAGTTATTCAACATCAAAATTCACACGTCAATTTGTTCTTTAGTACAATATTGATGTCCCTTCTATCTCTGTTCCTAAGGGGATTGTCATAAAGGTTTCCTTCTTTCTTCCAACAGGGTATGACCCCAAAAACTGCATCATGGGACTCCCCCTGACACTCCCCCTGCCCCATCGTATTTACACTCCCTTACGCCTGCTGAAGGCTACCCTAACTTCAGCCGGTGTAAGGGAGTGTAAATACGATGGGACGGCGGCGTTAGTACGATAATTCTGCCCTCCCAGCCTCATTACCCTCCCTCCCCCCACCTACCTGCTCTAACTGCAGCGTAGTAACGCTGGGGGATGCCCCCTTCAGCATTACTACGCTGCTGCTACAGACGCCTGATCAACAATCGAGCATTGGCGTAGCTACGCTGGGCAACATCTGCCCGGCGCATGCACAGATGGTCTTTTTAGACGATCTTATTAATGCCGGGCAGCATAGTTCAGGATCGGGGCCAAAGTAACCAAAAGTTATGAGCAGCTATACTTTTATTTAGTTAGGATAAATATTTAAACTCATGTTTAAAGTAAGATTTTAGAAATGTAAAAAAATTGTGCATAATTTTCTCTCTTCATGTGGAAAACACAATATTCACTCATTCAGGTAAAATTGATCTTACTTAGAATGTTTAGAATATTTTATTTATTCTTTTTAATTGTAACATAATTTTGTATATCTATATCAATCTTCTGTTAAATTAAAAGTATATTTAACAAGGTATATTAATGTAGAATTTAATTGCTTAATAATATATATAAAAATTTCCATTACTTAAAAATACTTTAGTTGTGCTACTAATAAGCAAAGGTCCACCACAAGATACTTAATACAATAAGACATGTTAAGAAATTGTCTGAGAAAACAGCTGTGCTAAAACAAATGATATTACAATAATGCCATCTTATTTTAGGAAACTTAAAATTATCAGCCCAATCATTATATAAGTTAAGGAAATTAAGAACACTTCGGACTAATTATAATTGTAAGTTGTGCCTTGAAATCTCTTTGCCTTTTCTGTTCTTAGGCAACCTATGTTATAAATATGAGTGTGTATTATTTAATAAGTTTACCTTGCTAAAAGGGGAGTATTCAAATATTTAACTTCAAGTGTATAGGTATTGGTGCTGTGTCACAAACAGGCTAATTGCCAAATGTGTTTTCCAATAAAATGAATTTAACTTCTTCCTTTGATTGGACAATCAGTTATTATATTTGATCAGTTTATACTTTGTTAAATAGTAACAATACAATGTGAGCGCTGAACTATAATGTGAAATGCCACATTACCAATTAGTTTCTTTAAAATATTGACTCTGAGTTTAAAAAGAGATCAAAAGTTCAGAGAATATTTTATGGAGGAGACAAACTTTACAAGAGATAGAAAGTCATTAAATATTATTAATTTGCCATTATATTCATTGTGATAACATTAACCTTGATAGACTTAATTGATTTAAGAGATATAGCTATAGTATGATCTAATGATAAGGGCATTTGAAGTTTAAACAGAACATTCAGTATAGGATATAATGCTGTAAAATATTCCACATTTATTAATCAGAACAAAGATCCTCTGGACAACCAAACGAATTTAATTAATAAAAACATAAAGAAAATGTTTTAAAGCTGAACTGCTTAGAATGTGCATTTTGTAGCTTATTAAATAAAAAGAAAATAGTGAAAAAGTGTCAAAGTTAGATTTTGCTTAAATGTAAATAATCACACAATGCTTTTGTATGTATGTATGTATGTATGTAAGTAAGTAAGTATGTACTTATGTATGTAAGTATGTATGGGGTGTAGGTCCCCGCAAAGAATGGCCCTATTTCAATAGGGCCGTCCTCTCCCAGCCAGTTTTGAACTGGCTGATATATCGATTGCTAATGCCTCAAAGAGGCATAGCAATTGATCTCCAGAACACCAAACACGGTGCTACGAAAGGTGAGTGGCTAAACTAACCCTAACCTTTCCCCTAATTCTAACCCTAACCCTCCCCTTCCATTGCCCTAACCCTAACCTTCCCTTCCCCACAACCTGACCCTAACAATCCCTTCCCCACAGCCTGACCCTAACACTCCCTTCTCTATAGCCTAACCCTAAGACTCCCATCCCTGCAGACTGACCATAACCCTCCGCTTCTATGGTCCTAACCATAACCCTCCCTTCCTAAGTGCCTAACCCTAACCCCCTCCTTAATACTAAAATGCCCCGGAGAAGTTACTCACCTCTCCATAGCTGTCATCTGTTGGGTCTGCGAAAATGAATGGGCGAGTATGCCATTCGGCACACTCACTCGTTCATAAAAAAAAATTCTAAAATGGCCCACTATTTGAAATAGAGACAGCCGAAAAGTAACTTTCAGCTGTCTCTATTTCCCAAAGCGGGCCATCAGACCAGAGACTGCAACCGGTATGCATGTATTTATGTATGTATGTATATGTATATGTTTATTTAATAACTAACATTTTCTGAACAATTTTAAATAATCAGTTAAAAAGAAGACTAGGCAATAACAAACAGATTGTGTGGGTAAGAGGGCCCTGCTGACAAGCTTATTCAGGTAATCTGCATCAAATGTACTGGACATGAATTTAAATGAGCATTCTTTTCCCAGATAATTTACCCGGTGTACATGTCAGGGACAGTCCAGTGTGCATGTGTAGGTAATCTGTTAATAAGCAGGGATAATCAGTGTACATGCGGAGCAACATCCACTTTGCATGTGTGGGTTTGCCCTGTGAATGTGCAGAAATGAATAGTGTGCATATGCAAGAACGCTCAGTGTACATGTGCAAATATCATTTAATAATCCACAGTATTTTCACTCAGTATTTATTACAAAATTACATAGTTTGCCTGTTAATAGAAACTATTGCTATAAGTTATGGTAGGATAAACCTACTAAGAGTCTTTAACAAAAGGTTTGGTTAATGGCAATCTGCAACTTACCCATGCATTTTTCACCAACCCTTCACCGACCGGAGTTTTAGGGTTAGGCAGCGGTGAAGGGTAATAAATAATTATAAATAATTTTCAAAAACAGTGTTAAAAATATTTCATACAGTCATTTCCCCCATAATTAAATTCGTAATGAAAGGGGAGAGCTAGGGCAGGAAGAGGAGTCAGCCAGCAAGAGGTGAATTAAAGAATATTTTACACATTCCAATGACCCGGCATCTGGCTAAACACTCAGGCCCTGATTCAGAGTTTGAAAATAAGGACCTGATCCACACCCCTATATGGTTTCCGTACGTGCGGGGGTGCTTAAATCCACACGAGAGAGGGAGTGTGCTTCCCCTGTCACTTCCCCCTCTCATTCGTAAATAGTGTGACTAACACTGCCATAAGGCAGCCTTAAGTCATTCTTGCGTGATAACACCCACACTAAACTTTACATGTTTCCCCCTGCCCAGCTTAGAGTGCAGAGGGGAAGCAAAGCTTATTGCTTCTTAATTACCATCGCATGATGGTAGTTATCTTAGTGAAACTAATATCTGGAGGGCGAACTTTGAGTAAGTGAGCAAACGTACGGACCCGTGGATCTGGTCCTAAGAGAGTAAAGTTACACCTGGGCAAAATTATGTTGATTACAGGGGAGTCAAATCTTATTATCAATCTCTGAATCAGGGCCTCAGTCACGCCACTAATCACTGGCCAACTAGTTCTGCATTGGTTGCCCTGTTTATAATACAAAACCAGATACTTAAACATATTGGGCCGGATCCAGAACTACATCCGTCTTCCATAGACGGACGTAATTCACTGAACAATAGCTACTGCGCATGCGTAGTAGCTATTGTACGTAATCTGCGTATCGTCTCGATACGTAGATTGCGTATATGCGGTCTTTTACGATCTACGTATCGAAACAATACGCAATACGCAGATTACGTACAATAGCAGATTACGTACAATACGCAGATTACGTACAATAGCTACTACGCATGCGCAGTAGCTATTGTTCAGTGAATTACGTCCATCTATGGAAGACGGACGTAGTTCTGGATCTACCCCTTGGTCTAAAATATGACCTCCTCTTTAGTTATCCTGTCCAAAATAGATAGAGTTCATAAAATTAAATCCACACTAGTGTTGCAGTTCATAAAATTCCCTCACACTTAGGTTCCATATGCCCCCATAGTAAGACTTAATAATGCCCCATAATAGGCTTTGAGTGCATACTGAGGTTTAATATTAATAAGGCTCAATGTATTGTTAACCATATATCACCATAATAAGTTTTGTGGTTGATATTGAGACATATTAAGCCCTACTTTGGAGTCATACGGAGTCATATTAGTAATATTTTTCATTTTAATTAATATTATTAATATGAATCCACTTGGCCCAGAGGCAGAGAGCTAGAATCTGATTGGTTGCTATGGGCAACATCTCCACTTTTCCAAACCCGCAGCTTAGTAAATGTGGCCCATGATCTGCAGAGGCTGCATGTTTCATAACGTTTGTACTGCACATGGGTCATGTTATCCTGCTTGTTTCCTTTACTCATAGGTTTCCTGTGTGTTTCGTCTGTATTTGTGTTTGCTGATTTTCTGTGCATGCATATTGTGAAAATATTTAAGCTATAATCTGAAAAGACAACACATAAATATGTTATGTTTTTGGTATGTAGCTTCCACTTTCTTTTAGGTTATTTAAATGAATAAATGCACACTAATGAGTGCCAACATAAATCATTTTGTGCTAAATATATAAGCAACAAGCATATGAAAAGGATTAATGACTATATTTATGTTACAGATATTTTTGTAGCATAATATTCACCTTTTCTCACATTTCCAGAATTAACTCCTACTAAAAATGTTTCCTTCCTTCCTCCCTCCCGTCCTTCCTCTATATCACTTAGTTTACTACATCCTCAGTACCAGCTTGATTCCAAAATGTTACATTATTCATGCAGACATGACCTCTCTGAAATTCCCAAATTTTAGCCATGTAGACTCCTCAGTGTCAATTTGTCCCCATGGACTGTGCTTCCTTCACCTTTTGGGGCAGGTCAAATACAGTAAGTTCCCACCCTAGGACTGGTTTAAGGTTTGTGGGGGCCCCTAGGCAACTAACATGTGGGGGCCCCTTCTGCAGATTAAGTGTAACCTTTGTAATAAGCGCAATGGACCACATCCAGATTTACTCTGCAACGGAGGCTAACGTACGGAATTTGGAATCCTCACTTTCACATGTAGGAATAAAATGCACTGGGTGTGAATTGCCACTTTGAATGGCCCTTTTTCAAAAGAGGAAGAAGAGTATAGAGTATATAGAGGGTGTATAGTGACCACCCCCCAGTACCCAGCTTCACTCCACAGCCTCTTTCCCCAAAGTCCCAGATTCTCTCTCCAGTCTGTCTCCCCCAGTTTCCATATTCTCAATTTTTTTTTCCCATTCCTAGTTTCTCCTCAGTCTCTTACCAGTCAAAAGTTTTCCCCACAAGCCAGGCACCCAGATTATCTGTCACATACCAAGCTAATGCTCCCTGTGTGTGGACCCATTACACAGTGGACACAAAATCCCGACCACCAATGCCACCATCAGAAATCAGTACTATACAGTTGGAAAGCATGTGGGAGGATGTCAATCTCTGACATTCATCTCCTAAAAACAGTAAATCAGCCCGCTGATAGTCCCGGCAGGTAAACTGTATGTGCAGGGGGGTATTTTTTGCAGAGTCCCAATTTGTGGGGCCCCCTTTTATATGGGGGCCCAGCGCAACTTCCCATTATAATACCACTGTGTCTGATCATGCCTTCTTGCAAGTTTTTGAGAGTACTTCCTTCTCTTAGTGCCGTTACCATTTAGTTTTTTAGAAAGAAAAAAATATGTAATTATGTAACAACAACAACAATAATAATAATAATGATAATAATAATAATAATAATTTTAAAGGGTAAAATGTCTGTAAAATAACATGTTCGTTCTTTCTTCTTGCAGTTAAATATATTAGCAATTTAGAGAAACATTACTTTTTTAGAAAGCAGCGCTAACAGTACATTTAAGTAAATACTTACGTTCTCTGATAACCCTTTTTATTATAAAATACCTAACGCTTAACACCTCCAGTGATTTCCCTATATATTTCAAAATGTACTATTTGCATTAAAATATTCTACGGGAGACGACCCATTAAGAAGCAAACAAAAGTAATATTTATATGACATTTTATCATGAAACTGATTCTACTTTTGCCTACTTTGCATTTGACGAATATTTTTTGTTATTGCTCTGCAACCTGTACTCTATTGAGTGGAGTCTATAAAATGCAAGAACATTGCTTTGGAAAGCATAGTTTATATGAATAACATTACACTAACACTACCCATTTGCTTTTGAATGATTATGTTTCACAAAACAGCAATAAACTTTAATTTATGACCTTCTTTGTGTGTAAAGTCTTCTCATTTGCTGATAATTTGTCAAAAGCTGATAGAAAATGCAAAGAATTTTCCGAATATGAATATTATCGTTGACTGCTATACCATGATTTACCTCTCTTAGTGTTGCAGGCTTTTTTTTATTTTTTTTATTTTTTTTTATTGATGTTCTGATACTGACCTCACTGTAGAAATACTATGGAAATATTCCACTGTAATGGTATTGTGTGTGCCAATGTACAACTAATAAAGATTCATGAGTTATATTTTTAGGTACCTTTTGTACACTACAAAATAATTACATGAACATTTTTATATTTTCTGCCTTTACATGGATTCATCAACCTCCTTGCAATATATATATATATATTTGTTCATTTTTATATTACTAAAATTATTATATAAGAAATAAATTGTGTATAGAAAATAGTAAAGACAAATATTGATAGGTGGCTGATATAGTATAATAGGTTTTATGTCAGCTAAACTTTTTGGCAGTTGAATGTTCACTTTAACATGTTGGGGATTTTTGCACAGGTGTTGATTGACCTTTACATTAAAACCTTCTGATAAAACCATTTCACTAAAATGGAAAAAAACTGTATGGAAAAATTGTACTTAAAATAGGATCATAAACAAAGCCTAAACCAATCTGTGAATTTAAAAACAATTTACATTAAAATATAGTAACCTCTGCAATTTATTTACAGCCTGGAGTTAAGGGTCATTTGGTACAGAGCTTGATGACAATAATGGAATGGGATCCTAGCCTCTTTTTAGAGATTAGTTTATAGGACCTGATTCAGAGTATCGCATCCGGGTGAAATTCACATGCATGCGATGCTTTTTAAAGGCACTGCGCATGCGCAAAATGCGGAAGGAAGTTTGCTGGCGGAGTTTATGGTATCCGCCAGCATTCGATTCCGACTACAAAGGGGGGGGGTGTGCCTGGATATTTAAATGAGAAAAGCTCCGCTATTCTCATTTAAATACTCCGTGCACACCAGTCTGCTGGATGTAAAAAAAAACTCTACGAATCATAGGGCCAGCGCACCGGAGCTTAAAAAAATGGAAAAAAAAAAAAAAGCCCTGTTTAGTTCAAAATGAACCCCTTCCCCCTGCCTGCCCCGCCGCCACAACCTATGTGTAAAAAATAAATAAAGGCCAGGCCATACTGCAGATAGTAGAACTACAGGCACAAGCATGCCCATGAATGACAAGGCATGCTAGCGCTTGTAGAACTACTATCGGCACCATGGCCTGTCCCAAATCCCTACACATGGCCATTTAGTTAAACAAAAACATACACTGCCTGCTCCCTAAAAAAAAAAGCAACGCTCCACGTGCCTCCACAAAAATAACTAAAATACATTCCACAAGTGCCCCTTAACTAAGAAAAAACACTGCCACATATGCCCCTAAATAAAGAATAAACACAGCCACATAAGCCCATAAATAAAGAATAAACAGTGCCACATAAGCCCATAAGCCACATAAGCCCATAAATAAAGAATAAACAGTGCCACATAAGCCCATAAATAAAGAATAAACTAGGCCACATATCACCGAACATACATTATCATTGATTGTGTGTTTTTTATTAACTAAATGGCCATGTGTGGTTATTTGGAACAGGGCATGCTGCCGATAGTAGTTCTACAAGCAAAGCATGCCTTGTCTTTAATAGGCATGCTTGTGTCTGTAGTTCTACTATTGGCAGTATGCCCTGTCGACCGGGCCTTTATTTATTTATTTTTTACACATAGGTTGCGGCGGCAGGGCAGACGGGGGGGAACGGGTTTTTAAAATAAAAAATCGGAGCCATTAAGGCTCCGACTAGTTTTTAACAAGTCGGATGTGCCATGCACATCCGCATACTACTCTGAGTAGAACCTTACGTGCTATTCAGAGTGGGCTATAGGATGCACAGAAGTGCATCCTTGAATAGCCCGTAGTCAAATGAGCATGTGTGATTCCACATCGCACATACTCGGAACTCTGAATCAGGTCCATAAACATGAAGAACTTCTTTAAATCCCCTTTTATTATGTATTAAGTTTACATTTTGACATTAATTGTGGGTTTAACCAAGAAAGATTCCAGACAATTCACATTCACATTTGAATTATTCTGTTGGGACACTATGGGCCAGATTTAAAAAAAGGGGAGATGTTGCCCATAGCAACCAATCAGATTCTAGCTGACATTCTCTAGTATTCAATAGTTAAATGAGATCTAGAATCTGTATGTAGAAAAACGGGTCAAGTGAGCGCCAACCAGGAGTGTTCTTGTAGGTTGATGTGCTCAAAAATAGAACAAGAAAGAAAAAACAAGAAAAGAAGATAATGGTGTAATATGTACAATATAATAATCAGGGATTAAGATCTATCCCAATAAACCAACGGGGGTGAGTAGTGTATATAGAGGGTCACCACATGTGAGGTAAATACATCCAATGTGCGTACCAAATAGCTTTTGGCAATAGGCTTGTAGCATCCCAATCACGGACTTCAATAGACTTGAATCAGTAAAGATATAGAAAAGACAAAAAACGACCAACCATAGTGTAATACCGTTAAAAAATACAATTCTTTACTTTGAAGGTATTAAAATATGCGTACCACAACACAAGTAAAATAAGGCATATAGTGAAAAACAGTGCTTAGCTGTCCAGATGTCTGTATCCACGTGTTTCTGCGGGGCTGGCCGGTCCTCACCTCCACGGCAAGGCAACAGCTTATTCCACCTTATTCCCAGTACACGGGAGCGACAAGCAGCATTTGGAAATAAAGATTATTTCAAACAGTCTAATTGTTTTCTGTGTAATCAATCCCAATGCGTTTCCTCCAGCGGAGCAACTTGCAGCGCTTACGGACTTCTTCAGGGGGGTACCCGTAAGCGCTGCAAGATCTATAATCTGATTGGTTGCTATGGGCAAAATATCCACTTATTCAAACCGGCAGCTTAGTAAATCTGGCCCCCTGTGTGCCAGCTGAAAAGACTCTCCCTGAAGGAGCCAGAGACTTTTTTGAGAATAAAGGACTATTACATCCCTGTGAAATTTGGCTATTTATAAAGGGGCACTTGTGGCATATTTGGCTATTTATAGAGGGGCACTTGTGGCATATTTTTCTATTTATAGAGGGGCACTTGTGGCATATTTGGCTATTTATAGAAGGGCACATGTGGAATTATTTATTTTATTTCTTTAGATTTTTGTGGGGCACGTAGAGGTTTTCATATTTTTTTGGGAGAGGGCACTGTCTGGTTTTTTTTAAAAATTAAATGGGCATGTGTAGGGATTTGGGGCAGGGCATGCTGGCGATACTAGTACTACAAACGCAACCATGCCTTGTCATTCATGGGCATGCTTGTGTTTGTAGTTCTACTAGCGGCAGTATGCCCTGTCGGCCTGGACTTTATTTATTTAATTTTTTAACATAGGTTGCGGTGGGGCAGGAGAGGGGAAGGGGTTTTTTTTTTTACTTAGGTAAAAAAAAAAAGAGTTGGAGCAATTAAGGCTCCGACTAGTTTTTAACAAGTCAGATGTGCCTTGCACATCCGCATACTACTCTGAGTAGCACCCTACGTGCACGGAAGTGCATCCTTGAATAGCCCGTAGTCAAATTAGCCTGTGCGATTCCGCATCGCACAGGTACGGATCTCTGAATCCGGTCCAAAGTTAGGAAAGCAGTTGATTTTGCCAAGCAGTATCTTGGTATTGTTGTGTAGATCAGACACATATTATTTATTGGGATACTCGCACTGATAGTGGTATAGAGAGAATCTACTGTGTCTTGTAACTTGAAATTACTATTAGTTTATTTAGCACATAGGTGCAGCTAAGTACCACATACTGTACATAGCATCAAAAACAAAAGAAAAATTGTGGACTTATTCGCGTGCACACATCATCTCCAGTGACCTATATTTAATTTAATTATTTAAGTAAAACATAGGTTTTATTTGGTATGCATTAAAAAGCGAATATTTAAAACATGTGTAAGGGGTAAGGGGAGGAATCTAAAATCATCGGTAACGAGTCTCTGTGTCCAATATATATATATAACTTGACTGCAGCCTATTTGATAAGAGTACTTTTATCTATAATTTATATAATAACGTCAGATATAAACACATATTTTAAATAAGTCCCACTGTATGAAATCAATCGGTATCCCAAAGTGAATTTGATACCGATATAAATTAGAGGGTTCGTGTTCTATTGCTAAATATTTATTATTAGTAGGTTTGACTTATGCACAGTGATACTAATCTTAGATCAAATTAGTCGCTGTATGGACCTAATCAGGTCCTATATTGATAGAGTTTTGCACTGTTATTAGTTGTAGTTATTAGTTTCAATTCAAGTTGTAAATAAATAAATAACAGACAATGTGGACACGAACAGAAGTAGTGAAAAAAAGCTACATGTGCTGTCTTAGTTAATATTGGCTGTTAGGCATAGTAATTAGCTTCTAACTTGTAACTGTAGAAGCAGCTGCATGCGCTGTCTTAGTTAATGTTAGCTGTTAGGCACAGTAATTAGCTTGTAACTTATAACTGTAGATTAGATATCATATGTCCGTACTGTGGGTTTGTAAGTTTAATGGGCGACTACATGCGCCGCTTAGTTAAGATAAATAGGTTGCATAATTAGCAAGTATAGCGAGACACGAGAGACAGGATAAGGCGCCGACGCGCGTTTCGCATTCGGCTTTTTCAAGGCAGCAGGCATGCCATGCAGAGTCCCTAAACTGGTATGGGAACAATTATCATTGATTACCAAGTAAAGCAACAGAACTACAGTATAATTGCAAGATCTTTTTGTCCTCGGTTGTTATTGCAACCAGAGTAAAGATGTTTACCCTGGATGATGGAACCACTGACACTTCATCTCCATCTGTCTGGGTAATTAGTGCCATTTTAACCCCTAGCTTACCACACTAGGTTTCCTCAATATCATTTGGATAGCTGAATATCCTGTTCAAAGTCTGCTCACATGATTTCAAATTAAGTTGAGCTGCAAACTATTAATGTTATAAAAAAAACAAAAAAAAAAACATTATTAATGTATATAAGACAGATTCTTTTTATCATGTTTTAATTGTGTTCGTATTTTTTATATAAATTTATATTTTTATACTATTCTATTATGGGTGTTAATTAAATAAATTGTTTTTAGACTGATATCCTCTGCTCCAGAGCTACACTTACACATTTTTAGGTGCAAGTGTAGACCTGAACATAGTGTGTTGAAGAATTGGAATTGAGAGGTGAACTTTCTTAGCTCAGCTCTAATTTAAAGAATAAACATAAAGCTATGCAGTATTTGTGTTCTGTGTGCAAAAGTAAAGTATTTTCCTTGCATTCAAAAGAATTAAAATGAATTAGCTCCCCTTACTTTGTAAAATGGTTTAGCCAGGCTGTACACTTGCACCTGGTTTTCCCTTTCTCCCAAACTCTGGATCTGCCCCGGTGTTTTGTTTCTTCAGCCTTGTGAGACTCTATCATTTTAAAACCACCACCCTTTCAGTGTTGCTTTTATTTTATTGACTCAGTTATTAGTTGTATGTTTCTAAGTAGCTCTCCTGTCTGGATCAATTTACAGAACATTTATGGTATTGCTGACATGTAGAAAAACTTTTGAGCATGTCTCAGATCTGATTCATTAGTGGTCAGATCCGAAACTCGGCCCCATTGCTATTATAAAACATTTTCTGCAATGGAGAAGAGTCTCAGATCTGATGCATTAGTGGTTGACTACTCGAGCCACGAGTCTGAATGGATTCTTATTCACAGTTCTGCATCATCCATTGATCTATATGGTCTAGCTACTAACTGTTGCACAGACACAGGGCTTCTGATACCTTTGGCCTACCTTAACCTTTTACGACTTTTGCAATTTAAAATGGAGGTGGTGCTTAAGTCTTAGGAATATATTCAGAGCAGCGCAAAGACGCATTGTGCATGCGCAAGCACATCGAACACGGGCATAAACAGGGTGGATTTCCAGTCATTTTCCACCTCCGACAGTAAACGATTCCGAGTTATTAAGTATGCAGAAATAGGCGTGCCAAGATATGCTAATTGCTTTTCATGCGTTTTTTTACTTGTTCGGCGCGATTCCACATACGTATATACACAGGTTACACCTTTTTTTTTTACACCAGCTGGAAGCATGGTGGAATCGGATTTCCTTTGCCGTTTTTCAGTTGGAAAAAGAGGCCAGGCTGACATCTTTAATTAACAACAACATTAAACAGCTGCTCCCACACCATTTAAATAGACTTTTTGCAGGCACATATTCACAGTTCAAACTTTGTTGTTTCTTTGTATGTTTACAAGACGCATTCTCAATGCACAATGTCAAATACCTTACAAATGATGAACAATGACACATTGTTAAAACAAAAACAACTTAGGCTATTGTGTAAAATAATTTTCCTTTCTTGTGACTAGTGTTGGGTGAAGCCAACCCAGCACCCCAGCAGCCACATGAGGCTGAACTTCAGAGGCGGAGACAGAGGAGCAGACCAAGGATCTTCCACACCCATGTTAATATCTTTGGGATGTGTGATACCGAGGTGCACAGGCGTTTTCGGCTGCCACCTCATGTCATCCTGGAAACTTTGAGAATTGTGCAAAGCGACCTGGAATTACATATAAGCATCCACACAGCAATCCCACCGCTAACCAAGCTGTTAGCGGTGCTCCAGTTTTGTGCATCTGGTACATTCCAGATGCGTATGGGTGCTGCCACAGGAATGTCTCAGGCCTCCTTCAGGCTATTGAAGGTGGTCAGCAAGGCATTCCT
>WWET01004001.1:52347-69855 GCA_011038615.1 Limnodynastes dumerilii | reverse complement strand
TATATATATATAGAGAGAGAGAGAGAGAGAGAGAGAGAGAGAGATAGAGAGAGAGAGAGAGAGAGAGAGAGATCATATAAGTAAAGTTTTGTTTATATTTTGCCAGCAGCATAAAAACGAAAATCCAACACTTGGTGGTGACTATAAAATTTAGATTCAATAAAGCGCATCTCCACATCCACCCTTTCTGATTTTTTACTAAAATTTACTATTGAAATACTAGTGTACAAAAGTACAATGGCATTATTTGTCTTACTCAAATTTGTTGAAGCAGGTTAGAAAAAACATATTTAGCTAGGATATACACATCACAACAAAGAACATATTTTAAACTATGCATACAATGCGAAAGTATGAATTAATGATGTGTACACATTGGGATGTGAGCATTTAAAATTCAAAGAATAAATTAGATAGAACATACAAAGGGGATAGAAAACAAAGAAACAAAGTCAAATTACTGAACGCATATAAGATACAACGCTAAAGGGGTATCCCCAGCTGCCCAAATTATTGTTATTGTTAGTATTATTGTTAGTAATAACGGTATAATATTTCTTCAAGTAATGTATTACAGTGAACAAAACAGTACACGCACTGAGCGCTAAGGATATAGGAGTGACGATCAGTTAAAAAGGTTGTAAAACAGAGGCAAGCTTTGCACGGAGTGTCCGCTATACAAAGTCTCTTCTCAAGGTAACAGAGTGGAAAGTTCTTACAGTTCTGTAGTTCGGTACACGGCGTTACTGGTTTGGTGATCCCGCTGTCCGTTACATCTAGCATGTGCCTCTGGCAGTGCTTTCTCTCTCCTCGCAATTAGCCTCACTTTAGGCTGTATCACTGAGTGGTCCGTTCAAATGGTGCAGCCTCGGTCTCAGTCCGATCAGAGGAAGAAGAAAAAATGGATAGTGTGATATTGTAACACATAAGGCTTTATTATAAATGATTGGATGTACTAACAAAAGAAGTAATAAAACGAGCATATCGACACAAAAGTGTCACACTAAGTATCTTGCCTTGAAAAAGGACGTATAGCGTCCGAAACGCGTTGGTTTGGCACTATTGTGCAGGACTTCTTGTCAATTCCTTTCACTGCTGGTAGCTGAAAATTGCAAATACCTAGTGTGACACTTTTGTGTCGATATGCTCGTTTTATACGTGGCTATAGTCCAAAAACAACTTTGGCCAAAACCATGGAAAGTCACACAAATGGGAATTAGAAAACGTTACTTTTTATACAAGAATAAAAATATGAAACAATTGAACGAATATAATAAAAACAAAACACAACTAATATGAACTACAAAACATTATCTAATAAGTCCAATATATCTCCCAACTCTTGAAGGCCATCGGTAACTCGAGTAATTGTATGCCTGGCCATTTGGATGTAAATCCTACGCCGATGTAGGCGCTCTTCATCACTGATGGCAAGTTCTGAGAATGAAATGAACAAACAAAATAGTTTGAGATTTTGAAGAATTCTGTACACATTCGTGTTAAATTATTTATAAAAAATTACCTTGGTCGGCTTCACTGTCCTCTGCCATAGCAGCCTCACATCTCATTCTCTTCCTCCGACGACTCATCCTTTACCAGGACCACAACATCATCCTCATCCAGCATCTCTTTAGGAACAGTGTCCTCCTGATCCTGCTTCTGCTCCTCCTCCTCCTCCCTCTCCTCCTTCTCCGCCACCCTTTCCTCCTCCTCCGCCACATTCTCCTCCTCCTCCGCCACACTCTACTCCTCCTCTGCCACCTTCTCCTCCTCCTCCTCTGCCACCCTCTTCTCCTCCCTCTCATCCTCCTCCTCCTCCACCGCCACCCTCTCATCCTCCTCCAACACACTGAGCACCTCTTCAGCAGCCTCATCCTCAATCGCCTCCATAAGCTCCTCCTCTGCAGAAAGAGCCACGTCCTCCTCAAGTGCCAACATAAAATTAGTTGTATGCGCCACAGTAGACGTTTTCCCTATTTTTTGGTTTTTACATTTAACGTCCTATATTACGTTATCTGATTGGTAAAGTTCCATTAATGTTGTTAAATGTGTGTTTACAAATAGGCAACATGACAATCACATTAAACATTGTTGAACCTTTTAGATATTTGATTGTGTCCAAAATGCTGCAGTTCACAATATGTTTTATTTTCTGATTTTTACACAATTGTTTGGGGTTTAGTTGTCAATCTTGAAAATTTTGAAAACTTAAATTTCACAGGATTATAGCAACCAGTGTGAAACTTACATTGGGCCAGATATAGAACAACGCTTGTGAGCGAATTTACGCGTGGCGGAGACATAAAATCGCCTTTTGGTAAGTACTGCACATGCGCACCATAGAAAATACGCTCAGTAACATAGCCTAATTGTGAACGTATAGGCCATTCACGTATTTGTCACGTAAATACTTACGTGTGGACGCGACAATTTTATGTGAGTCCAAAATACGTCTAAAATACGTTAAGAAGGAGGGGGTTTGTATTTAAAGTGTACAGGTTGGGCGTGCTTAGCTGCGTAAATACGTGTTGCCCATACGTACGTGTGTGGATCACTGCGGTTACGTTGGCAAAAGTTAATGTAGATTTTGAAAAGCGTATCTTGACAAAATACGTACATTCAAGGGGTGTGCCTAGGGGAGTGTATAGAAGGCACGCACACGAAAATACGCCACGCGAATAAACGTACGGCAAACGTAGTTCTGAATCTACCCCATTTTGTCTAATGGTTTGTATGAAAAAATGGTTTAGACTTACTCCTCCTTCTTCTCTGTACTTGTCTACGCAGACTGGCCATCAGGTCTGGCTGGCTGGCATCGTCGGAGATCAGACCACCTGTGCTGGATCTGTGTTATCAATCTTCTTGATCCATATTTTAGTTGCAAGGCACACCTAATGCGTCTGTAGGCATGCCTTTTGACTGTATATGGCCCCCTCACCTCCTGATCCATAATAGCAACCATTTGCCTCAATTCTGACTTTGTAAAAGCTGCTGCCTGCATATTTTGCTTAAAATCACGATGCAATTAAGCACAAAATGGCGTTTGACAGTTAGGGTGCGATAAAATGGAAGTGCGCATGACATTGCGCAGGAGCATGTTACCCTCGCGGTATTTCATTTATAACTAGACTCGTGTAAAACCGCAATGTTACTTGTAAAAATTCGCACAAAAATGTTTAATATGTGCGTTTTGCCGTAAATTTACAGTAATATTTTGTAGATCGTAATTTAAAATATTGTTAACAATGGTTGCAATTTTACAACATACAGGTATAAAAGTCTTGCATATGACAGAACTTTTAAAACAAAAACGTTGCTATGGTAATATATATGCTTCATCACTTGTTAATATTTTGAACAAGGGAGAAATGCTAAGTAAAAACATGGGCAAATTTTTGAGATTAATATTTATTGTTCAGTGTATTTTTGGATCAGCGATGCTCCTAATCTTAGTTCCGTTTGAGCAACGCATTTGACTTCTTTCAGTCTGTATGTGCGAACTTTGAATAGCATCGGAATATTGGATCAATCAGTTGCAAGCGAGTACGAATGCGCATAGAGAATAGAAGATACGTGCTATTCAGACTTGAGTTTTTCTGATGCGAATGCACATAGTTGAATCACACGTATTAAAATTTTTGGAAACGCGTCCTCATAGCAGAATCGCGCAACTCTGAATCAGCTCCCTAATCAGTACCCAGAGAGGGCATGCCTACACTATACATCATAAAGAAAAGTCCATTGCAACCCAGTCTTTGTGGAGAACTGGCTGAAGTGACATTGCTGCAGTGATTGCACTGTGACCCACCTACTGTTTTATTGTCTTGAAGTGCCATTTTACTTAACTGTGAATGGGATAGAATGCATTGTGATTGGGTAGCACAAACACCCATCTAGGTAGAGATCACAAACATACACTAAGAATCTGAATGCATGAAAAAAGGGGAATATTGGAACTGAGGATTAGGTAAAAACAATGCCAAAAATATATATTATCGGTATCATATTATCCAGCAATCCACAAACTTGTTCTAAATGTTAACCTACAATGTGTAATATTGTCCAGTGCAATGCCATTTTTTGTGTGTTCACTATTAAATGGGGGTTCGACAGTAAAAAATTCTACACTTACTCCATGTGTAGTGACAAAATGAAATGTTGCAGTTCAGATGCATGCAGCATGTCGTACAATAAGTATTTTACCTGCTATTCATTCAGAGGGACATACACAGTGCCCCAATCAGTATTACTGAAACAGTTTCATTAAAAAAACTGTCTCTGCTACTGCTGAGGATATCTGTTTCTTTTTGTTGCAAAAACTGTGGTTTTTATCACACATTATAATTCTATTAATTTTATCTAATTGAAAATCTTAATAAAAATGTACAAGGAACATATGAGAAATACAATATCACTGATAACATTCTGGATTTTATCAGCAGTGATCCAATAATAACATATCCCCGGGCACCAGGTACAGCAGAAAGGTTGGGACTGGCAATGCCTGAGGAATAATAGCGATTCTAGATCAGGATAACACATATTTGTTTTAATTGCATACAAAGCAATTAAAATAATGGCTCTGCTGAAGATGTAGGCAGACCATTTTTATGGGGTTATATCTTGGCAGGAAAAAGCAAATATGTTTTCTTTGAATGACAGACTTTAGCAATTAGGTTGAAGGATACAATTATAAAATACTCTTTCTATTCAAGGGCAACTTTTTGGCAGTTACACGTTATTAAATCATAGATGTGTACCAGTCTTTACCTTCTTAGAAATAAAACACTCATTTTCACTTATACTGATCTTCCTCCCAGAGGGTCTGTGCTCTCAAGGAAAACACAGTAACAGTCTGCAGAATATTGCAGGAACTTTATATTTCCCAAGGTTGTTTTTTCCAGGGTATGATTTCATTTAAGAATTCATTTATGTAAATATATATATCCAGTGTGCCATAGAGCCGAAGAGCCTGTCTGCACAAAAGGTGCAGGAGGACAGCAAAGCATATTCTAGAGGGACCCGACAGTTACAGGGGTTTGGGGAAAGTAACTGACAAGTGGAAGTGTCAGAGAGGAAAGAGAGCAAACGATTGAAGGAATGAGAGCGATCGTACGCCGGTCGGGAGCGTAAAACTGGGCGAAAAAACGCACTGCGCATGTGCAGTATGACAACTTCCGGTCATCCGAAGGACATGAGCGTACAGCGAGCGTATTTTGAGCATATTTTTCGCCCAAGGGGCGTGCATTTTGTACGACGATAGTCCGGACGCTCGAGTTACTACACAGAGGCGGGGATAGCCATTTAAATTGTACAGTATGGGCGTGCTAAGCCCCGTACGACCAGCGTATCGGTCCGAAAATTCGTACGGACGCTGGAAAAAGTTAGGGTAGGGTTCAGCCGCCGTAAGTAGGTACAATCAATGGGAGTGTCATGGGCGTGAAAGTTTATACGCCCGGGCGATCATACGCTACGCTCACGGGCGTAGGCCTGGATCAGGCCCAGAGATCCAGGACTGGATTCACAACCCCAAATTTTTTTAACTTACGTGCCTATTTTTCCGATTCTAGTAACTATTTTATGCTATCTAAATAACTTTTCATTACGTAGATTGCATACATGCGGACTTTAAAAACCACATGTACGCAATCTACATAACAAAAGAGATAGTGTAAAATAGTTACTATGCATGCGTAGTAGCTAGAATCAGAAAAATAGGCACGTAAGTTTAAAAAATTGGGGGTCAGGAATCCGGTCCCCAGTATGGAAGAAACAGAGACAAAGCCAGTAAATTAAGACAACTAATAGTCTAAGAGTGCAGTTTTGATACACACAGATATACTGTAGATAGTAAAAAGTTACAAAGAGTATATAGACTTTGAGATCTGGGGAATAAAAACAAACAAACCAACAGTAACACAAATAAGAAAGACTGTTAAAGTTGTATTTGCAAAAATTGTATATCTAAATTTAGAGAGGAACTTTTGTTTACTGAATTTGATTAATCTACAGTATTCATTTTGAATTGACTAGATAGTTATAAAAGAGGCCAGAACTAATGTAAGGTGCCCTACTCATCTAGTGCACCAACAAACAAAGATTTATTGCAGAGTGGCTATACACTAGTATGTGAACTGTTTACATATACATCTATACTTAAGTTGTGTTTAGATGGTAACCAATTGTTTTAAAGTGTGCTAATAGTTTTATATATTCAATGATTAGGTTTATTGGACTGCGCTTCCCTTCTGCAGCAGTCACTACTACCTCCTGAGGTTTGCACCTTCAATTAACCTCTAATTCCCAAATCCAATCCCCCTTAGGGAAATTGAAGAAAACTAACTAAATCAAATAACATAAACACTAAGGTAGTATTGTCCGCACTGAAAGTTCTTCTACAGAGTACCTCTATCACAAGCGTTGTTTTGTCCCAATATCGATAATGTAATGGTCTGGATATTGTCCTTATACTATTCTTTCTCCTTCTCCTCCTCTTCTCTTCTCCAAAAACCGTTGTATATACTACTCACAATTTATCTCTCTTGAGATCAAGCATTCAAAGTGTAATCTTTATCCCAACTGTATTTCTTTCCATCCTCTTTGTAGATTCCAAATAAGTAAAGGTACACGTGTCCTGCTTAGACCTTATTTTCTATTTCATTCTTAGAAAAGAAATAATACAAATTCCAAAGGTGTTTGATTTTCACTTATTTACTCGTATATAAAAACTTCATCTTCTTTATTATAAAAACAATCACAATAAATGTATATTTGTGTAAAAAAACTCCTTGTGGCACCGATGCACATTTAAAAAATGGGCCCTCTGAAGCAGCGCTCTCGGGAGAGGGAGCGGGAGCAGAGCTGATGGGTCGGGATACGAGGACTGCTCTCGTCGTGGATCTAAACCAACGCATTTCAAGCATGATTGTGCTCTTTTTAAAGGTATGCTGGGGAGATCCTGTTGGTCTTTTACAGCATACGTCATCACTTCAATGAAGTTCCGATTCTCTTAGTTCTTGCAAATAGCAGGTTTTTATCAGCCTTGACATTTTTTATTAATTTTCCGATTTTGTCCTGATGTCTCTTGATGTGATTTTCCTCAGAAGTTCTTTTTATATAAACCCAATTGGTATATATCTAAGTGTCCTGAAATTAGTTCATCAAAGATAAATATCAAAACACATAAAAAACATTAGACAATAATTTATTCACCCAAATGATAAATGTATTACAATGTCCCATAAAGTGTATTTTGCATGTGTAATGTGTATGACAATAATAAATAAATGACGCAACTCACCGTTTAGCAGTCATCTGTCTTGGGATGACTTGCTTGGATTGTCCGCTTCATTTGCTTATCTTTGTTTCATGTCGAAGGAGGATGCTTGTCACCTTGCTTGCAGATGTTCCTCCAGTGCTGGCAGCGGGTCTTCGGCATCTTCCGCAATGCACCCCTTCTTCCTCTTCAGTGTCCCCGCTCCTAATGACAGGTCTATCGCTAGGGGGCCCCCTTTTATAGAAAAAGTGACGTCATAAACATTAGGGGCCTCTAGTGAGCGCACTAGTGTTTATGACGTAATTTTTACTATAAAAGGGGGCTCCCTAGCGACAGACCAGTCATTAGGAGCGGGGACACTGAAGAGGAAGAAGGGGTGCATTGCGGAAAGGGCCAGAAGACCAGAAGAGGCCGAAGACCCGCTGCCAGCACTGGAGGAACATCTGCAAGCAAGGTGACAAGCATCCTCCTGCAATATGGAACAAAGATCTGCAAATGAAGCTGGCAATCCAAGCAAGTCATCCCAAGACAGATGACTGCTAAACGGTGTGTCGCGTCAACTATTTATTATTGTGATACACATTACACATGCAAAATACACTTTAGGGGACTTCGTAATACGATGGCCACCATTTTAATCTTGCGACACAGTAAGGGACATTTTGTACACATTTTATTCTGGGTTTTAAATGTAGGGTTAGGTCATTTAATATTGCAAGGTTTATGTGGGTACTTTGTAACATTCTTTACAGAAACAGATCACATTTGTAGGTAGAATTATATCACTTATCAGGCTGCTGCTTACACTACTATAAGGATGCCACAAATACATGGCCATGCTTTTCCTTATAGTAGTATATGCGTCAGCAGGATAAGTGAAAGGAAAATGCATGACGATTTTGAGATGGAGAATCGCCGTGATTTTCAATAGAAAAGCATGGCAATTTTTCCATTTTAAAATCGATCAACATCGAATATGATTCAACATCGATAGCGGCATAGTAAATGCCGCAAATTTAGTAAAAAAATTGCTGCTAAAACCCAGCGATGATGATCGATGTTGAATTGCTGTCAAAAATTGACCTTAGTAAATGAGGTCCTCAGAGAGAACCCTAACCAAGTAACAAATACAGAGGAAAGGAACTCAGGAAGACAATAGGTCCAAGGAGGGTACAGAGAGCGTAACACACTGACAGGTGAAAAACAGTGTGCCGCTATACGGATGAGCAGAGTCTGATGGGCAGACTCACATTTGTGGAGCACACACTGAGAGATGGAAATACAGTGGTAGCAATAGAAAAACTGACACGCGGAGAGATGGTAATTACTGAGCACACTACTACAGGAGCAGTCCGACAGGCTAACCCCAACACATTGTGAGATGGAAAACACAACACGCACACACAGGAGAGGAATAGAGGGAATCACTTACCCAGCAGGTACAGATAGTGTGACATGACATGCACACACACACACCACTCAGCATAGGGGAGGAATAGGCACCTAGCCGGGGGTGAAGATAGAGGAAACCAGACGCTATAACCTGCGATCAGAAATTCTGGCAGCAAGCTATTTAAACTACACTTCTCCAATCAGCTGCCATGATCAGGCACAGCTCCAGACTGATTGGCAACCAGCTAAGGAAAACCAAACTCACAGAAACCAGACAGACAACAGTCACAGCTGCCTTGTATAGCTTTACAGTGTGTATGTGTATATAAAGTTTTTGCCTTGGTCTTGTGTGGGTATAATGAGTCTCCAACGTTGCTCTGGATGACTTTAATCACATCCCACAAGAAAACAGTGTGAACACTTGGATGGACACACTATTTTACAGATTTGTGAAGATCACACAAATATATGTTTATACATACACATTAACCAGTAAAATAGGTGTTACACAACAAAAAGAAAAAAACTATATATATTTTAAATAAAATCCCCATAAAATTCACCAGTATGCAGAGATGCGGATGTGTAAAGATCAGAGAGATTAGTGAAAGTAAAAAAAAAATGTATGCCTGGAGTATGTAAGAGAGAGAAAGAGAGAGAGAAAGAGAATGAATTAGAGAGAGAGAGAGAAAGAGAGAAAGAGAAAAAAGAGAGAGATAGAAAGAGAGCAAGATGTTTTCTTCTTATTTCTGCATTTTTCTCATTTCTGATTATATTCTCACCATACACATTAATAAAATACATAAACTGTGGCAAAAAGAGTTACACACTACTCTCACTACTGAAATAATTCCACATTATGGCTGCATTATTGCTGTTATTTAGCAGGGTCCACGCCAGTCTAGAGGTGTAGGATTGTATTCATACTTCAAACACAAAATGAAAGTTGCTCAATCAATTTATAGGTAAATGCAAACAGGTGCATGAAAGGCAGGGGTTAATTTGCAAGCCACAGAAACAAAGGAAAGAAAATGCCTCAGCAACACTTCCATAAACCAGTAACAGACTGTACAGTTCTATCTGTAAAATAAAACGCAGAAATGTCCGTTACACATATTTGTGCAAATATATGATAAGCCACCAGCCACCGTCATGGCCTTTCTGCATATGGTGGTCCTAACTCTAACAATGAGAGGCCCAATGTTGGGTCATATATATGTGTTTTTAAATTGAGAGCCAAACTTATCTCAGGAGACACCCCTTAAAGCCTTGTATTCACACTTGAATGATTTAGGTTCTTAATTATATGCAAAAAGCAGCAAGGTGACTCCCCTGACACGGCCCCGGTTTTCAGCTTCTTACTCGACTTACGAATGCCATAGGGCTACCTTATCTTTAGGTTCGTAGTTGTGTGCGTAGGGTGGCAAATTAAGAATGATTTTGCCTAAATGTGCCAATATTTCCTCATTTAAATGGCTCTCTCCACCCAATCTTCTTATCTACTTTCCCAAGTTTTCCAGGAACTCCCCTTCATTCTAAAGTCATTATGAACCTTGAGGAAATAGACACACAAAATGGAGGTTGCTCAAATCAATTTACTAGTTAATTTAGAGCAGGTGCTACCAAGGTATGGGAGCTTACATAGATACAAAAAAGGCACCCCAGTACTCCTGCAATTAACCAGCAACAAATGATGACATTCTATCTTTAATATAAAAGTCAGAGAATTAGTTACATACATCTGCAGATATATGATAAGCCACCAGCCACTTACAAGGCTTCTCTGTTTTGGTGGTCCTTACTAAAACTGTCAGAGTCCCAACTTTGGGTCATATATTATGTATTTTTAAATTGAGAACCCAGCAGAGGTCCCCATGTCTCCAAAACAGCTACTCTGAAACACCACCCCCTCTCAGCTGCTAACCCCTGACAAACTTTGAAACCAACACACAAAATGGAGGTTGCTCAAATCAATTTATAAGTTAATATAGAGCAGGTGCTAGCAAGGTATGGGGAGTTCACACAGATACAAAAATGGCACCCCAGCACTCCTGTAATTAACCAGCAACAAACCATGATATTCTATCTTTAAAATAAAAGTCAGAGAAATTAGGGCATCCTGGCCCGTATTAAGACCTCCATCTTCTGTGCCCGTCCGTCTGTAACTAACCGATTGAAGTTACTGGGCATGCGTAGCAATTATTGTACGCTATTTATGTAGGATTTCGTGTGTACGCAATCTACGTAGTGAAACGCTACGTAAATAGCGTACAAAAATTACTACGCATGACCAGTAACTTCAATCGGTTAGTTACGGATGGACGGGCACAGAAGAAGGAGGTCTGCATACGTGCCCCGGGTCCCAGGTAAATTGTGTATATTAAGTTACTATGCCTATGTGGTATATCCCTTCTTAAATATATGCACCTAAAAAGCAGCATTTTCTTAACTGTGAATCAGGACTGTGGACTCTAACCACAAGCCTAGTCTTCACCAGAGCCACTTATTGTGGGTCTGGATTTGGTTGAAGGCAGATTGCGGCCCTACTAACAAATGCACAGGCCCCAAGGTGGTAAGGCAGGATCCCAGGTGAACTGTGGTAGCAGATATTGGTAGTAGAGGCACTGCTACTGGGGCTGGACAGATCCAGGAACCGGAGGCATTGTAGAGCAAAATAAATGAAGAAGGAAATGCACTGCACTGGGATACACCTGCTGCTAATCCACCCTCCTGTGAGATCTACCAATCTCAAAAAAGGAATAAATATGAAAATAGAAAAGGGGGTGGATATGCGCTGGTGTATATTCCTAAAGTGTTGGTAATGAACTATATATAAAACAATAAAAAACAATGTTCAAAGAAAAGTTCAAGGTCTTATTCCAAGTCCAAAATGTAATTAGGGCAGTCCAAATCCTTTGAGAGTAATTTATGATGCAATCCTCGCAATACTTTAAAAGAATTATATGATGCAATCCTCGCAACTCCACGTTGCCCCCCACCATGGGGGGTAAGGAATACAAATGCCAAAATATAGAAAGAAAGAAATAACAATTTATTAGAAAAACAAAGTACTGAAAAACAAACAATATATGATACACAAGACTCTGCAGTCTGGAAAAAAGAATGGTTTATACCCAGAAAAAGATCCAGCTGATGTCCGAAGGTAACGGGAGACGCGCTGATGTAAAAGTCCCAGGGTATGTGCTCCGCTAATTGCCGCCGTCCCTTCCAGCTGATCCTTTCTCCAAAGTAGTCGCCACTCTGTGATGCTGCTTCCTGTCAACACGTTTCAGGCTAAGATCAGCCCTTTTTCAAGACGTTCTTTCTTTCTATATTTTGGCAATTGTATTCCTTACCCCCCATGGTGGGGGGCAACATGGAGTTGCGAGGATTGCATCATATAATTCTTTTAAAGTATTGCGAGGATTGCATCATAAATTACTCTCAAAGGATTTGGAATTTGAAATTGTTTATTTTATTGTAACGCAAAGGACTATTTAATATGATAGACTTCTTTTTACTTTAAATGATATAAAGTCACATAAACATGTGGCAGGTGGCCATATATATTTGTTTTTAAGTGATAATTCTTTAGTCTATTTGTACAGATTATCTGTCCTTTCTTTTTGGTTATTTAGCACAAGTAATCTCTGATGTAGTACAGTGCAGCAACTACAGCATTCAGGGTTACTAGTCACGCTTTTAATTACTGACACATGAAAATTAACCATGTTATGCGGCTAATTAAATCCTAATGACATACTGTAATCGCTGAATCAAACTACCCATAGAATTTGTAAAAAGTGTAAAGGTCATTATTTAAAGGAAGGTTTTAAAGCTCTATTCTAAAACATACAGTTTAGAAAACTAAATAAGATTTATCCTAGATATGTAAACATAAATTGTCTACAATATGTGCATATAGGACCGGATTCACACTACCGGACGTATTGCATATACATCCGGAGTTTACCGATATTTGAGACTGCGCATGCGTAGTATCTTTTTTACGTAATCTACGTATCTTTTCGTTATGTAGATTGCGTATATGCGGTCTTTGATGTAAAAAAGATGCTACGCATGCGCAGTCTCAAATATCGGTAAACTCCGGATGTATATGCAATACGTCCGCTAGTGTGAATCCGGTCCATAGTTTTTTTTTTCATCAATCCAACTCAAAATGCCTTAATCACTGTTGCAAATATTTCCCACTGTATGCAATTTGCAAACTTACTACAATCCTTCACAGAAAAGGGATGTAATAAATACTCAAAGAGAATAACTATTGGTGTAGTAAGTCAAGCCACTGTTCTAAATCCTGGCAGTTAACCTGACAGTATGAAATGCTGACAGGTTTAACTGATCGTTAATCTTCTATTCTTCTAATATTGTGATTCAGAAACTTCATTCATGTCAGTTTGCGTATGGCTTCATAACAAGCACAATGCAGAAACATTCTCTTCCCCAGCTATCCAAATGCCATTGCGGGATTACTTCACTACATTGTAATTGTTTGTCATCCATTGTATGAGTTTTCTGTCATAACGGCCACTGAGAACGTGCCAAAATATAGGACCAGATTCTCAGTCCCGTATTTTTCATTTTACGTGCGTTCTTTTACATTTAGAGCTACTGCGCATGCATAGTAACTCTTTTACACTATATACAGAACATTTTGTTATGTTGATTGCGTACACGCAGTCATTGGTCAAAGCTGTACTATTATCCCTATCCTTAAAATGCATGAATTTCAGCAGTGGTTAGGGTCAGTAATACACTAAGCTAATATGTTGGGGCACAAAAACCCAAAAGCTCAATATAGCATTAATGACACTACATTAGAAACTACTGAAGAGGAAAGGGATCTTGGAGTCATTATTTCATGGGACTTAAAGGTAGCCAAGCAATGTAACAAAGCAACCAGAAAGGCAAGTCAGATGTTTGGTTGCATAGGGAGAGGAATTGGTAGCAAAAAGAGAGAAGTAGTGATGCCCCTTTATAGATCGTTGATACGACCTCACCTAGAATACTGTGTTCAGTTCTGGAGGCCATATCTCCATAAAGACATAAATACATTAGAGACTGTGCAAAGAAGAGCAACTAAAATGGTCCATGGCATGTGTCACAAATCATACCAAGAAAGGCTAGAGGAACTAAATATGTATAGCTTGGAGCAGAGAAGGGAGAGGGGGGATATGATAGCAGCTTTCAAATATATCAAAGGTTGTGACCGGGTGGCATTTTTCAAAGGAAGACGTGTAATAGAACACTAGGGCATGAATATAAACTGGAAGGCGGTGGATTCAGAGGAAACGTGCGGAAATATAATTTCACTGAAAGGGTGATAGATAAGTGAAATAGCCTCCCATCTGAGGTGGTTGAGGCTAACACAGTAGAACAGTTTAAACCTGGTTGGGATAAATATAAGGATATCCTAAATCTTAAACTTAATTGAGAGTATATATGGTCTAGGGTCAGTATAGATTTAAATAAACAAATGGGCAGACTTGATGGGCCACGTGGCTCTTATCTGCCATCACTTTCTATGTTTCTATGTTGTTCTGTTCAAATTAGAAAAAAAATATGATTTTTGAGTAATACACTTTTAAGTAATTTCTATTTCATCAAAATACAGAATCTTAATAGTCCCCTTTTACTTGGAGTCCTCTCTTTCCCAACCCTTTATCTCATAGGTTATGATTACGGAAATCCAAAGAATAGGACACTAGATGTTAGTGTGTGAGCATCCACAATTTGTGCTGCTACAAACCATGTGTACACATGACATCTTTCATTTAACTTTAGCACAGTCTTCTCTTTTTTTTCTCTCCTATAGTGAAAACTATTCAGCATGGAAAAGTAACTAATTTCTATTCAAGTACTCCACTCAAAGAGGAAAGTTATAAGGAAAATAGATTGTTTGCTGCAGTTTCTTGTGGAAAGTTCATAAAGAGCTAATTAATGTGAGAATAGCAGAAGGTTTCCTAAAGAGAACAAACACCCTGAGACATTGGGCTGAATCCAGAACTTGTTAAGTGCATGAACTTAGTTACACCTGGGCTAAACCATGTTCATTTCAGGGGAGTCATATATCATCTGCTGCAAACAGTATTAGTGTTGAGAGGTGATGTTTCCTATCCCAAGTCTAAATAACAGTGTGATAGTAAAGCTGGTCAGTATCTGTGTGCAGTAAGCAATTCAGAGATATATCCCTGCATGCAAAGGATACAATTAACTTGGTTCCCCCTGAATTCAACATGGTTTAGCCCAGGAGTAACTAGGTTCATGCACTTAACAAGGTCTGGATCCAGCCCATTGTTCCTGAGAGATCAGTATAATATATATATGTATAACTGCAATGATGCAGTTGTAGCTATTGCTATTGTTGTATAGCATTACAATTAGAATGTGTGCTATTGAACTAATAGTTCTAAAGGTACTGAACGCTTTAAGGTCTGAATACCTCAAAGCATTCAGTACATTTAGTACTATTGGTTCTAAAAGTAGTTAACTATTAGATATTACTTGGAGCTATATATTTGTATTCAACAATTAATAATAGAAACAGAGTTTGACAGAAGATAAGAATTTGGCCTATTTAATCTGCCAATTTTTAAACCCATGGTAACTTTAAACTCTATATAATCCTCAAATTTAAGATATCTATATATTTATCCCAAACATATCTTAAATTGTCTACTGTATAAGCATCTACAAACGCTGATGGAAGGCTATTCTACTTATTTTGTACTTTTTCAGCAAAATAATGTTTACTCATATTTTGTCACGGAATTACCAGGTTGGGTATTTTTTCTGGGTTCCCTAGGGTGTGTAGAGTGGTTAGGTCCAGAACAGAAGCTTGGTGGTTTCAAGTAGACTCTGCTCATGGACTAAGAAGTGACCGACAGAGTACTGTAGCAATTAAGTCATGGAGCAATTGCAGACTGGGCTGGACTACTCTGGACTGGAAGTAATTGAGACACAGCGCAATTGCAGACTGGACTGGACTGGAAGCAACTGAAACATAGAGCAATTGTACACTTAACTGTACTTGAAGCAATTGAGACACAGAGCAATTGCAGACTGGACTTGACTGGACTGGAAATGATTGGGACATAGGCCCTGAATCAGAGCTGCACGTCCGTCTATTTTTTAGACGGAAGTGCAGCCAAAATGTCTACTGCGCATGTCCAGATCGGGAGCACGCACAGAAAGATGGGCGCAAAAATACCCATCCGACCAGGCTACGCCTGAGGAATAATATTTAAATGAGAAAAGGGTCGCTTTTCTCATTTAAATACTGCTTCCACTGTGGTCAGCTGGCTGCTTAACAAATATTACGCTTACACCATCTCTTGATATGGTGTAAGTATAGGCGCAGCTCATCGGAGCTAAAAAAAAATTAAGTTAGTAAAAAACAAAAAAACGCAACCTATGAAAATAAATAAATAAAGAAAGGCCCAACAGGGCATGCTGCTTAGAACTACAAGTGCAAGCATGCCCATGAATGACAAGGCATGCTTGCGCTAGTAGTACTACTATCGGCAGCATGCCCGGAACCAAATAGTGTTACATGCCCATTCCATTTAAAAAAAAACATCCATACTGTGCCCTCTAAAAAAAAATTGTTAAACATCCACGTGCCCCCATATAATATAAAATAATAAAATACTGCCAATACCCGTCCCTTTCTTTAAAAAAAAAAAATACAGTGCCCACAAAAATTTTTAAAAAATATAGCCACGTTTCCCTTCAAAATGTAAAGAAATCTAAGAATGTTATTGTAAAGCGCTACGTAATCTGTGGGCGCTATATAAAAACCTGTTAATAAATAAATAAAGAAATAAAGAAATACAATAAATGCCAGATCCCTGTCCCCTTCTTTAAAAGATTAATACAGTGCCCACATAATTTAAATACTAAAAAATGCCACATGTGCCCATCAAAATAAAAATATAAAAAATGCCCATAAGATGGCCCCAAAAAAAAATAAAACCTACCTGCTCTGATGGGGTCCAGTCTTGTAAGCTTTTAATCCGGGTAGTGGCCTTGGCAAAAAAAAACCATATACAGACGACGGCCAACCCCGGATTAAAAGCTTACAAGACTGGACCCCCATCAGAGCAGATAAGTATGTTTGTTTTATTTTTGGAGCCATCTTATGGGCTTTTTAAAAATATTTTTATTTTGAGGGGCACATGTGGCTATTTTCATTTTTTAAAGTATGTGGGCACTGTATACATTTTTTTAAAGAAGGGGACAGGGATCATGCCTTTATATTATTTCTTTAGATTTTGAAGGGGCACATGTGGCTATATTTTGTTATTTTTTATGTGGGCACTGTACTTTTCTTTTGTTTAAGAAAGGGTTGGGTGTTAGCAGTATTTTATTATTTTACATTATAAGGAGGCTTTTTTTTTTTTTTAGAGGGCACAGTATGTTTTTTTGGTACTTCCTCATCTTTGCGGCCCCCGCTACGTAACTTATGTATCCGCTACGTAAGGTACGTAACTTCTTTTTTTTTTTTTAAGTAGAGAGTGAGCTCCTGTCTGTCTGGTCCAGAGGTGGAGAAGTAAGTGGACTATTATTGGGGTGTTTCTCCCAACCCCCTGGGGCAGCGCTGCAGAGGCAGCAAGAAAAATGATTTAGATTTAGTTTGGAGACCGGACATGTTGTTGCTGTTCCCCGGGTCATCATTGCCCGGGGAATTCTCTCTCTCTCTCTTCTCGCTCTTCTCTCTCTCCTCTCTCGTTCCTCGTGCCTCCTCCTGGAGGGCACTGACAGTGGGTTGGTGGGTGACTAATGTCCGTGACATGTTGCTGTACCGGGGACACTCTCCT
>WWET01004001.1:35387-52315 GCA_011038615.1 Limnodynastes dumerilii | reverse complement strand
ATGTTCTGTGTAGCGGGAGCCGGCCTCTGGAGACCGGACATGTTGCTGAGACATGGGGGACACCCTCCTCCTCATCCTCCTGTCTCCCCTCACACGTATGTAACTTAGTTGATTAACATGTTCAGAACCCTACCTTAACTTTTCCTTGCGTATGATTGTACATATCACCTTGTTGTATGTAAGTATCTAACCCAGCTCATACTGTACAATTTAAATGCTTCTCTCCTTGCACAATGCGTATAATCGGCTTGCGTACTGATGTCACGGCCCACTTACGTAGAGTTAGATACAAATGACGTACGACCAGAGTAACAGCTGCCGCGTGCTTGCGCAGTACGTTCCCACAGCCAGATTTACACATACTGCATGCGTAAATTAGCTGTCATTATTAAGTCTGGATCTGGGCCTATGTTAGCCACTGGTACATACAGCACAACAATTAATATAAAGATAATGCACATTGGCACACTATACAATTAGTTTGAAATATCCGCAAACATAGAAAATAATAGAAGTAAATGGGAGTGGGAAATCCATGGGAGAAGTGGCAGTATAATATACCACCATCTACCCCCTCATTTCAAGCTCATGTCTGCAGTGCCAGATTTGCCTATTCTACCGCAATGGTTTTGGCCCATATTAGAGTTAGACTCTGGTAGTAAAGATCAGGTAAGTATATTGCAGATGTTAACAAGAAAACACAAGGCCGCGCTTCTAATTAAATATATGAAATGTGTATATAGAAATGGGAGAGGTGCAGCCAAGGACCAGAAGTGACCACTGTGTAACTACAAGGAACAAAAGAGGTCCGGCGCTCCAAACATACATTACATAACACTATGTGTCAGCACATAAATAAAAAGGAGGTTTAGTTCACAATATAGCTATATTGGGTTAAGCTCATCTGCCCAGCGTCAAGTCGCCTCCTGTAGGCACCTATATAGCTATATTGTGAACCTCCTTTTTATGTATGCGCTGACACCTAGTGTTATATAATGTTTGTTTGGAGCGCTGGACCTCTCTTTTGTTCCATATTGCAGATGTTGACTACAGCAGAATAGATCTTATTGGAATTGACTGGGTGCTGCTTTAGTCTATTATCTTAAGTTGTATAAGTGATAATATTGTAGGTATTTGGATAAAAAATAGCTAGGTCCCATCACAGAAAAAGATTTTTAGGGACAAAGAAACAAGGATGTAAACTAGGGAGCAGGAGATAGCACAACAACAGCCAGACAATTGTATTGCAGACAAGTATTTTAAAGATGCCATTCAGAGATGTTCTAAAGGTGAGTCACCAGATGCTGTATCTGAGCAGCAACCAAGGACTCAGAAGTGCAGTAATTGTGATACTTTCCTTTGAACTCTGTCTAGGTTTATCTTAAGACAGGGCTGTAGGAAGGGAAGGACAGGGTCAGTTTATATTTTAAAGCCTTAAATTTCCATTTCTAAAAAAAAAATCTTCTTGGGAAAAGTATTTTGATGTTTGATAAAACAAACTATAAATATGATACATTTTCACAAAGGTTGCATAACATAATTTGTAATTTGTTTCCATTTCATTTGCAAATCATATTCATTTGATTAATTTGAAATAATGATAACCATTCCTGTTCCTGCCTCAGTATACTCTAAAAGAGGAAACCTATAGATTAGAAATTGACTGATACAATTTGTAGAATAATTCAGACAGACAAAATACATTTATTTTACTTGAGGGAATTTATTATCACAAAATGATATATATGGTTCTGTTATGTTATAGATATGTCATCTCCTATAAAGTATTCAATAGATTTGCGTTTTCTGCTACATAGTGTAGAACTATGCAAGGAGTAAATCAATGTGATCAGAACATGTCATTGAGAAAAATATTATTTATGTCTACCGCAGTGAAAATTGCAGTGGAATCAGCAAAACAAAGACATCTGGTCATTTTATTTGGAATGTTGGCATGATAATAAAGACAGACAGTTTTGGAGTCAGAGCATATTTAGAGAAAGAAAAAAAATGACATCTAGTTCCCAGTTTGTTTTTACAGTATTTAGGAATATCAATGTAACATTTCCAAAATAAAAAAGACAATGGAGAATATTTTATTTGTAGTACCTCCTGCATGTTGAAATAGAAAATAAGCTTATTAGAGGTACATGTATAATGGGAGTTGAAATGAACAACTATAGAAAGAAATAGAACTGCATATCACCTCTAGCTATATAATGACCAGATTAATTATGCATAATATAATTGAATGAATATAATTAATTAAAAATCACATTAATACAATAAGCACAAATGAGGGCATGGAAAGTGCAGAGCGATGACTGTGATGACTTTGATTAGGTCACACTGTGTGACTTAATGTCCAGGCTTGACAACAACAAATAGCATATACTCAGCGTCAGATTTATTAGCCCCCATTTTGTAAATTTAGACAGTAAGGCTGACAATTTTCAATTTCCATCAAATTCCAACCTATTAGAAGTTTAAGTTATAATTAAAGTATTATGAATCTGATGCAGGCCCCCCCCCCACACTTTCTGTAAGTGTGGAGGTCTGACAGTCCGCACAGAAGAGGGGAGTGAACCCCCTGTCACTCTCCTCTCTCTTGTGCGTATATTTTGTGACATACACGGCCATAAAACAGCCTTAAGTCCGCCTGACTGGTGATTCGCTCGTAAGTGGGAAAGTCCTCCCTTGCTGTTCAATTACTATGCTTCCCCTACCCACCTTCAATTAACTACAGTACAAAAGAGGTGTCAAACCAAAACAACTGCACCTCTAAACCAAAGACATTCCTCATAAACAATAAAGGTGACTACAATCGGGATTTGACCACCAGGACCGACCTCCAATTTGAAAGCTGTAGGGGCTGATTCAGAGTTTGGGATCCAGGTGTAAGTGTACAGCTTGGCTAAACCATATTGCAAAGTAAGAGGGGAACTAATTTATTTAAATGATTTTCCATGCAAGGAAAATCCTTTACTTTTGCTAATAGAACTCAAATACTGCATAGCTTTATATTTAATCTATCAAATAGAGTTGAGCTAAGAAATTTCACCTCTCAATTCTAATTCTGGTTTTACAATTTAAAATTGCATCCCCTTGTAGTTTAACGTGGTATTGTTCAGGTCTACACTTGCACCTAAAAAAAAGGTGTAACTGCAACTCTGAATGAGCCCCGTAATCTGGTGCATAATGCCATGACCGCCCAATGTTACATAGTTCCTGTGATGAGCCAAAACCTGATCTCCAATACTGCTGCCACACTGCTCGGAGAAAAACAAGAAACATGTTAGAAAATAACATCCTATGTAACCAAAAGGGAGGGAGCGAAAGTCACAGGAACAACCCATAAGGTTTATAAAACCTACCCTAATTAAACAAAGCACACCAATCCTATTCCTTTTATCCCCGTAACCACTAAAATGAACATATGCCCTATCATGTCAGGAGAGGTGGTTAAGCCTGACATTTATGCTCTCTTGGACCTATGCAATCCTTATTTGTCTTTCTTTACTTATAACTCTATGAAATACCTTAACTTCCATGAATGTGGTGTCACTGCCAGCATCCACCCATTTATTTACATGTGTATAACTTTATTTATTATTATATACATTAGAGCAGCTGCAAAAACACAGAATGCATAGTTCATTAATAATGGTATTATCATTGGTGGAGCAGACAATGGGCCGTAATTCACACCTAAGAAGCTTAGGCTTCTACTAGGTCATTTACACAATCTATGTACCAGTTAGGAAGTAGTTTAGTTATAAAGAGGTGACCTAATGCCACCTCAGGGAGTGTTTAGGTAGAAGTAGGAGGGAGGAGGGATTTATATTAGCTGGGGAGGGCAGGGGGAAAGGCGGGGAGAGGCCTTCTTAAGAAGGAAACTATGCACGATAAGATAAGGTAGCCCTATGGCACTCTTAAATGCCATAAGGTATCTAAAAACGGGGGGCGGGTTATGGGCTGCACTAACTTACTCTTAGGTGTGAATACGGCCCAATATCTGTGGCTGCTCTGACTGCATGCCGCCGTGAGTTAGGCTTCCTGCAGCACTCCATACAGCCCAGTGTCTGTGGCTGCTCTGACTGCATGCCGCTGTAAGTGAGGCTTCCAGCAGCACTCCATACCGCCCATTGTCTGTGGCTGCTCTGACTGCATGTTGCTGTGAGTGAGACTTCCAGCAGCACTCCATACAGCCCAGTGTCTGTGGCTGCTCTGACTGCATGCTGCTGTAAGTGAGGTTTCCAGCAGCACTCCATACAGCCCATTGCCTGTGGCTGCTCTGACTGCATGCTGCTGTGAGTGAGGCTTCTAGCAGCACTCCTGATATCACATCTGTTTCAAAAGCTGCAAAAAAAGGTAAGTTAACGTTACCCAAGCGGTTGATAATGAATTTAATATGTGTTATTTAGAGCCCTATTACATAAAAAATTACAATAAAGCTCTTTATTTTTTCTTAATTGTGCTACCAAATTATTCCCCAATTAAAGGGCTTTATATTGTTCGAGTGCTTTCTTCCTCCTTAATTGTGATCCTTTAAGACATTCGGCCTGATTCAGACTTAAGAAGGTGCTTAAAATAAAAGAGGAAAGTCACTCCTGAGCTAAACCATGTTGATTGCAGTGGAGTCATATTTCATTTGTTGCAAGCATTATTAGAGTTGAGAGGTGGCGTTTCCTAGCCCAAGTCTAAATAACAGTGTGATAGTAAAGCTGGTCAGTATCTGTGTGCAGTAAGAAATTCAGAGATATATCCCTGCATGCAAGAATACAATTTACTTGACTCTCCTACAATCAGCATGGTTTATCCTAGGAGTGACTTTCCTCTCTTATTTTAATCACCTTCTTAAGTCTGAATCAGGCCTATTGAGCCCAAATGACAGTAGGAGGGATAAAGAGATTTATACAGAGATTTTTCTACATACACTGAATTTTCCCTAATAATAGACCTTTATATGGTATGATAACAAAATATTTAATTATGGAAAGGGGTGCACAGAACATTTTATTGTTACTAGGGGTGAACTGATCCCTAACTTCTGCTCTACCTTCAGCTTCTAGAAAGAGATCTATCCCAAAAAACAACCATCCATAGGCGGCCACAGATTTTGCGTGGCCCTAGGCAAAAAAATTATAAGGGGGCCCATTCAAATATTATTTATTATAAATATGAATTATAAAAAAAAAAAAAAAACTAGAAAAATGCACTAAATAGTTTTTATTGTTTGAAAACTTCCAAAATGGAGTGAATTCTAATACAGTAGGTCTCAGCAAAATCAACTTTCTTCAGGGTGATACAGCCCATACCCAGTTAGCATAAAAAAAACTCCACTCCATCAACACTTCACCAACAGCTCTAACCTCTCAATCACACCTCTCACACCTCACTCATACCTCTCTGACACCTTATTTTCAAATCTCTGACACCTCACTCACATCTCTCTGAAACCCCATTCACTGTGCCTGCACAAAATCATCTCTATTCCGCAACAATGATTCCTCCTTTCACCTCTGTGGGAAAAAAAATAAAAAAGAAATAAACCGCTGCGTCTCAAAAAAGAAAGCTGTGAGTTTGCAAAAATATAAAACAAAACAAAACAACATATGCTGCCTACAGGACTGTGTTTTTGGCTCAATTGTCGCGAGATTCATGATTTCATCAAACTCGTGAGACATCAGCTCCTCAGCACGACACAGAAATGGACTCTTCTGTATCTAGGCTTAGTTTAGCATCCATTCGTAGCACAGTCTGTTCCTGTGCTGTGCAGTACTGGTCAAGGTTGAAAATTTGCCCCAACCTAGGCGAATACAGTGTCCTAGTACAAACACAGAAAGTTGCTTAATCAATTTATAGGTAAATGTAAACAGGTGCATTAAAGGCGTGTCCTAGTAACATTCAGCAATCATTGTAGGGCTCAGTCTAACCCATACCTCCCAATGGTCCTGATTTCAGCTGGACAGTCCCACTTTTGGGAGACTGTCCCGCTGTCCTGCCCGCTTGAAACATTGGGGTAGATCCAGAACTCCGCTTGCAATACGTTTACTCGCGTATCGTATTTACGCGTGCGTACCTTCTATACACTCCCCTTGGCACACCCCTTGAATGTACGTATTTTGTCCGAGATCCGCTTTCCAAACCCTACCTTAACTTTTTCCCACGTAACCGATGTCATCCGCTCACATACGTATGGGCAACACGTATTTACGCAGCTAAACACGTCCATACTGTACACTTTAAATACAAACCCCCGCCTACATAACGTATTTCAGACGTATTTTAGACTCACGTAAAATTGGTACGCCCACACGTAAGTATTTACATGACACATACGTGAATGGCCCATACGTTCACATTTATGCTATGTTATGGAGCGTATTTTCTATGGTGCGCATGCACAGTACTTACAAAAACTCGATTTCTCCACTACGCGTGCGTAAGGCATGCATTCGTAATTGAGGCTCTTACGTAAGGGCTTAGCCAGTTTAAATACCTCTGCTGTATACATGGCGGGTTGTCACATCCTAATGGAGAATCATTCTTAGTATGTTCCAATGCGTAACCACAAAGTCACAGGGTAATCGAATCGGGTACTTACACATTCGGACTTCATAAGTACCCTATTTAATGGACTTCCAGGGTTAGAGTATGCACACTCTATATAAATAGGATCCTGTTTAGAGCTCTACCATTGACCTAAGCACTACTGTGTGTACACAACTCTGTTACCCTGAAGCTTACCCTGAAATATTTTTGCAGATTCCATTACTTGAATGACATGAGAAAAGTCATAGTTCAGGTCCTTGCAGTATACATCTGCAAGGCAGTTATGTTTTCATCTGGGAGCTTGCAATGGACATAATAAGGACTCACATTACATTGTTACAACAGTAGTTATGACAGCTGGGTTTATAATATGCTTTGGTTCATTGGAATGATTTATTTGTAGACAAAGAATTGCAAAATAATGATTAATTACAGTTATTTAGAACATGGTGGATTTCATTTTAAACCCCATTAATTATTTATATTGTGTAGGCAGGAGTAGCACAAATTATTGATTTCAGATAATAAGGACATGTTTATGTATGCAGGGATTTGGTGGAATAAGTAGGCTTAGGTCATCTAGAAAATGTATGACAGAGGATGAGCAATCTGATCAGTTTTTAGTTACTAATCCACCAAATTAGGCAACAATTTTCAAGATCATTTGTTATTCCTTCAGTCAAAAGCATCATCCTAGAAAAGAAACTCAATCGTCTCATTAATTAACAAAAAAAAGAATAGCCCCAAAGACTGTCTATATAAAATGTATTAAATAGAAAGAACTGTGAAGGAGCCAGTATTTACTGTACATCTATTTTTTCATATAATATGGAATAATGAGTCTAAAATAAGCCCTTTTGAAGATTGCAGTCAGTTGATTACATTGTGGTTTTACAATGTGTGCATTCAAATTATCTCTGACTTTACAGGGAAAGGGACAGTTCCTCCTATTTAAGCCTCATTCTAGCAATCTCCCTTACCTGAGTAATAGGTCTTAGAATTCCTGAGGCTATAATGAATTTCTGATATCCTAACCCTGCATTATAGTCTGTAACTTGTTCCTCTTTGCACACCTTGGGCCAGATCCTGAGCTACGTACGTGTGTGCATTTATGCCAGTCGCTGTCGTAAAATCGCCTTTTTTTATTTTACTGTGCATGCGCGTGGCAGATGTTACACAACGTAACTCTGATCCTATGTAACTTCAGCGTAAATACGAATGAAGGGGCTGGTCAACCATACGACCCCCCCGAAATACGCTTTGTGGGCGGAGGGAGGCATTTAAACTGTACAGTATGTGCCGGGTTAGGCCGTTACATACGTCAATCCATTACGCACGTCCGTACTTACGCTTGGTAAACGTAAAAAACGAGTAAACTACGTACAGGTGAGGGGAGTGCCTAGGGGAGGGCATAGTACTTACGATAGTGTAAATACATTACGCGATCAAATGTAAAAAGAACTTAGGTCTGGATCTACGCCCTTGTCCTTAACTGCTTCCTACTTATAGATTCTCATGTTCCAAATTTTCCCTCAGATTGCTTTTATCTGTTCCTGTACCTCTAGTTAGGTTTCTGCACTCTATCACAAAGCTTGCTGTGTATCTGCCACAAACCCAAAAATGGCAAAAGAAAGACAATTAAAGATTTAGCACTGATTGTTTCAAGCAACAAGGTTTATATAGGCAGATGTCAAGAGCAAACCATAGTAGTTTATGGATGAGGAAATACCTAATACCTGACTAATGAACTAAGCAGAACAGCAGCACCATTGGTGGGGTTTGGTACTGTGGCTCAAATTTAGGAAACTATCTTCCTTCGTGGTGCAAGAAAGTTACTGAAGAGACCAAACAGAGACCAACTACAAGACCACAGCCTGTGGGTGCCAAAAAATCAAGCCAATCCTTTGAAAGATTGTTGTCCCTTAAGACTGAATCTTGACTTTATTTTTTTGAACTATAAGTATGTTACAAATCGTATCTGAAATCTTTAATAAACAGTGACATTTGAAGTGATGGCTACTATTGTATTTATTGAATTTGTTGCTTATTTGTGTTTGTTGAAATAGTATCCACCAAATGTTTATTTTGTATAAAAAATGTATTATGGGATAAACAGTTAAATGTTCTGCTAAATTTACTTGATTTATGCACTTATTTATAATGACTAGTTAATATACTATGATGCTTTAATTGTGATATTAGGGGATGCATATTGAAGACAAATACTGTAAAGTGATCATTTTTCAATCTACACATGCTTAGTAGCTTATATACGCTATCTACATACCATTTCTGTACGTAGATTGCGTAATCTACAGAAATGGTATGTACAGAAATGGTACGTAGATAGTGTAAATAAGGTACTACACATGCGTAGTAGCTCAATTCTTATAACAATGTACGTAAGACGAAAACTACGTAACTGTGAATTCGGACCATAATTATGAATCAGGTCGTATGCATCATCTATTTGCTGTGCTTATCATATATATTTAAAGAAAATAAGACTCGAGCTTGGCAGGACTGAACAACTATTATGGGTAAATTTCAGAGCGCTTTCTACCAAACAGATACTGCTAATCTGTGAAAATGGAAATATAGAAAAAGAAAAATAGGAGAAGCGCTAGAAATGAACCAAATAAATCTCGACAGGTATATACAATAATATATTTATTAATAGACCATATAAATCTGTTTTAAAAAATTATATAATAAAATGAGCAGGTCTCATTAATTGTGGGGATAAAAAAACTGCAATCTTTAGGTCCAGGAGCGCTGCTTATGCGTTTCATTCTTCTCTGAGAACTTTTTCAAAGCAAGACTTGAAGAACAAAACGCGTAAGAGCACTCCTGGACCTAAAGATTGCAGTTTTTTTAACCCCGCAATTAATGAGAAATTCACTGGCGATTGGACTACCTTGATATTATATATTGCGGAGAGAGAAGATCCACGTAACACCCGGGGTTGGCCACCCATGGGGAGGTTGTAAACCACACGTGTGCTCCTACCTTACCAGAGTACAGAGACGTATCAGCGTATAACGGGCGCTTCATAATACGGGAGGATCAGAGGGTGCATCAATATCGAAAGCCTACCACTAACCTATACTATTAGGAGTCATTAGATCAAGTGTGGTTTATACGATTTGAAGCAACCACATACTTATTGATTTTGAGAAGAGTACACCACTGGAAGCAGGTACCGGTCTCCAGCTACTGCCCATATTTTAACTGGGTAATACCCGGAACCACGCGGACACCAGTGGAACTATAACCATTCATATCTGGGTACTCCTACCTCCCGTTTTATCTACAGCAATAGCTTATAGAACCCATATATATATATATTTATATTAATCCAATTACCAGTGATACTGATTATTATTTTTCCAATTGAGGGTGATGTCTGCATCTTAGATTGATACTTAAATGGGGACCTGATCAGTCTCCATACAAATAGTGCAATAATATTTTATTACTTCTTTGGTCCATGTTTTATATGTCTAAGTGTTTAATAAATTGTTATTAATTTTAATTTTTATTGCCAGTGTCTAGTGAGTTCATTACAGCCACTTTTTGAATATATGTTGTTTTGCCCTTTGGGTATTTGTTATTTATATTATACAATTTAATTCCATAAGCGCTGTCTCCGTTTATAGTTTATTGCTGGTTTTCAGCGGATTTTTCCCTGAAATAAGAGGGAGGAACACACTACCTCCCCAGACGGCAGCTAATAATAAAATTGGTTCAATTTAAATTTTTTTAGCGCCCATAAGTTTATTTATATTCTAGCACTTATTTATGACATAAAAATTCCATTTGAATTTTAAAAAGATAACCTGCAACATTTAATTTATAGAGGCTGTCGCATTACGCTTCTTAGCCTATTTGCCTCTACACCTCCGTTTGCATGTTTTGAATGTGTGCTCATTCCTGGTACCACTCATTCCAGAGTTACTTTTCACATACTGTAACTCTGGATAGGGCATTACCATTTTCAATGGTTTGTGTGCACCTCTGCAGCACTTAAACTCTGGATCAGCCCCAAAGTCTGCTTGTAGAACTAAATATTGCAAAGCATTCTAATTCAGCATACAGAGCACTTATTCCCTTCACTTTTAGCATCATCTTTTCTGTGGAGATTGCCCAGAGCTATTTTCTGCAGGTTAATCCTAATTTCAGTGTTTCTGTGATCCAAACTCTTCAATCAACGCTTGCACTGTCTTGAAAGCTGACAAATACAATAAACTTCTTTTAAGATTTCAATCAGTGATTAACTGTCATTTTTTTAATGTTTCCAGAAATGTGTACATATTTTGCTTCCTCTCCTGTAACCATGGGGCTTAAGTAATCAGATTACCTGAATAAACTATGTTGCAAAGTGAGGAGTGATAATTTATTTTCCATTTGCCATGCAGGAACATACTGTCTGGTTTTGCTTATAACACAAAAGTACTGAAACTAATGTAGAGCTCCTTGCATTTAAGCTTTTTCTACGATGTCTTCCAGCAGTGCAAAATAACAGTCAGTGGTCTTTACAATCAATTCCCTTATGAATTCATAATTAATGTATAGTTTACTTTTGAATAAATGCATGATTGAAAGTCCGCATGCAGCCATGGTAGTATCTTTTGTCATGTTAAATTTGAAATTGTCATTTTACAGTTTTAACTAAATACCAGTTTTCATTTCTTTGACACCAAATCCGCCCAAGCGACACAGTCACTGGAAGCCTGAAACACCCCTTTGAATCTCAATTCAGTCACTAGTGTAGCATATAACGCTGACTAATGATGCTAATTTTAAAGATTTATATCTTTTCATTAGTAGGGTTTATAACATCTCACAAGTTCTACTTCTGTTAAGGTGTACATTAAGATTTATTGACCCTACATGTTAAAACTGCCTGGGTAAACATTTCCCTAAGTAAACATTAATCATGATGTGCAGTGAAACAGAAGTAAATACTATTCTGAGTTTAGGCATGACTCACAGCTTTCATTGTACTGGACTGGAATAAGCTATTCTGAAAATGTTACTTGTCTGTAAAAAATGCACTTGATATGATAAAAATGAAAATTGGCCAGTGTAAATATTTTGCAATTGAATTTTTATTATGTGTTCTTTGAAAAACCTGATTTGTTTTGGAAGGCTATAAACAAGCACTGCATTTTAAAATATCTGCAAATAATATCTATAATTATTCCAAAATACACATTGTTTAAGAACATAGTAATATTTTTCAAATATGCCATTCTCCTTTTTTGCGTTAGCTCCAATTGTCAGCATAACTACAGTATGGCTTGTGACATGTGTCAATTATTGACCATGCCTGCTAATGATATTCAAAACCTGACACCAGCAGTTACAGTTCTACCCAGCTATGGAATTTGTGTTTATTTATGCATGTGGTGTATTCCTCATGCATAATGTTTATAATTGGCATATTTATGGAAAATCATAAAATTAGATTAGATTATGGTCCAGATTTGCTAAACTGTGGGGTTTGAAAGAGTGGAGAGTTTGCCCATAGCAACCAATCAGATTCTAGCTGACATTCTTTAGAATGCAATAGTTAAATAAGATCTAGACTCTGATTGGTTGCTATGGGCAAACTCTCCACTCTTTCAAAACCCACAGCTTAGTAAATTTGGACCTATAGGTACAGAGTAGACTAGAAATTTGCTCATGTCTAATATAGTGTTAAAACAATGGTAGCAGACCTTTAGGTGAAGATTTACCAATGAGTGGGCATGTTTTGTAATGTTTGGAAATGGACAAAAAATGATTGAGACCCCCATAACTAGAGTGTATTATCTCAATGTCAAGCTGCCTATGGCACTTCTGTAAACCCTGGACTGTACCAGTATCATACTCACACCTGTGCAACAGTATATACAGCACATGCACTTATTGGGCTAGATCCTGACCAACGCACGTCTTATGGACGTGTGAGGTCATTAAGTATGGTAGTGTAGCGGGGAGTGTATGCCCCTTGCACTCCCCGCTCAAGGTAGTAACTTACAGGTCCAGATTCCTACCTTAAAATTTACGACTTGCGTAAGGCCGCTGACCTTGTCGCAATGGTGCCTCTGTCGCACCGTGCACTCATTTAAATGCCTATTTCCGCCTATATGGCGGAGATGCAGCAAACGCAACCTACTGGCCGGCCTCTTTTTCGTACTGGCCGGCGTATATAACAAAGTTACGTACCCTGGCCATTACGCCAGCATGCGTAATTGCCCTGTTGGCCGTAGCCCAGGATCTGGGACATTGGGCTGGATCCAGACCTTGTTAAGTGCATGAACTTAGTTACTCCTGGGCTAAACCATGTTGATTTCAGGGGGAACCAATTTAATTGTATACTTTGCATGCAGGGATATATCTTTAAATTGCTTACTGCACACAGATACTGACCAGCGTTACTACCACACTGTAATTCATACTTGGGATAGGAAACGTCACCTCTCAACTCTAATACTGTTTGCAGCAGATGAAATATGACTTCCCTGAAATTAACATGGTTTAGCCCAGGTGTAACTAAGTTCATGCACTTAACAAGGTCTGGATCAGCCCCATTATGTTTAAAGAGTGATCAATACAGGTGTTGTCAACATTTTCCATGTATCTCCAACATCTGATTTACCACACTTTAATTAAAATTAGTACATATTCCAGTCACTAAACAGCTATCCCACTTCTTGGAAACTTTTGCTGTGTTGAGTCCATAACTGGAGGTCTCCAGTTTATAATAAAGCACTCGGTTTACACTGTAGAACAGGGGTTCTCAACCCCATCCTCAAGTACCACTAACGGTTCATGTTTTGCCGGTCTCTCTACAGAACAAATGATCTAATGAGTTCCACCTGTGGAGATTTTAAATATAACTGTCAGTTATGAGCTCACCTTCAGCAAGGAGATTTGAAAAACATGGACCGTTAGTGGTACTGGAGGAGAGGGTTGGGAACCCCTGCTATAGAAGAATGTTTGGCAAATCAGAGAGTTTATCAGTGATTTCATTTTATTTTTAACAACATAAATTGTATCTTCATGGTATTACAGGTTAAATGCACAATTTTGACATTATTCTCATTACAAAATCAGAAATTATAGTTATTCAATAAGAGACATAACTAGAAGGATACATATTCTTGCTTTATTAAAGTAATGAGGATGCTTAATTAGTTAGTTTTAATGCAACATTTTAAAACACATTTCAGACTGAAGTTATGTTTTTTTCCCCACAGATCGTGAAGTTGGCGTGCACTCTCAAATAGGTAAAGCTGACAAGCATATCCACTGGAACACATTTTGAGGTTTTGCAAGTTATCCTTTCTGTTAGTTTTACTGCACATGTCCTCTGTGATACGTTATATGCTGTGATAGGTGATTTGCTCTTAAAATAAACTTAATGCATATTTAATTCTGGCCTAAGGGGAAACATGTAAAAATCAGCGGGACATGTTTGAAATTCTCTTTTGTAGTTTTTATGTCAAAGTTTTAAGTTAATTTCAACTGCTGTATAACTAAAGACATACAATAGAAAAACATGATATGCAATATTTAAGTTATTGGGGGGTACAATTGCAGATATGATAGGCCCAATCTTGACTTTGATATAGCCCACAGCTAAATTGCAGCTGTATTAGAGTTGAAATTATTCACAATCGATTTTTACTATAGGGAAATGGGAATTTTTGCTGAATGGCTCTGTGTCACTAAGGTACCCAGAACCGGGGGATGGGGATGGGCTGCGATGGCATGTGGGTCATCGCAGCCCATCCCTGTCCCTCGTTAGGCTGCGGGTCATAGAAGGTTATAGTTAGGGTTAGGCTGCAGGAAATGGAGGGTTGTGTTAGGGATAGGCTGCTAGAAATTGAGGGTTAAGGTTAGGCTAAAAGAAGAAGGGGCTTAGGGGAAAATATTCCCTGTCGCCATAGCAGCATTTGAATCTCCATTTATCGATAGATCCACTATGTCTTCTTTGCAACAGTCAAAAAGTGACTTCTGTCACTGCTGCACTGCCAAAATATGGGGCTGGATCCAGACTTAAGTAAGTGCTTGAAATGAGTTATTCCTGGGCTAAAGCATGTTGATTGCAGGGGGAGTCAAGTTAATTGTATTTTTTGCATGCAGGGATATATCTTTGAATTGCTTACTACACACAGATACTGACCAGCTTTACTATCGCACTGTTATTTAGACTTGGGATAGGAAACATCACCTCTCAACTCTAATACTGTTTGCAACAGATGAAATATGACTCCCCTGTAATCAACATGGTTTAACCCAGGAGTAACTAATTTCAAGCACTTACTTAAGTCTGGATCCAGCCCATAATGTAAAAAATCAACACATCGTACCAGCAAACCATACCCAGTTATTTGACAGTCTCAGGCCCAGCGACAGGGGGGGACAAGGGGGACAGCTCTGACGGGCCTCAGCTTCAGAGGGGCCCCCTGCAATCCACGTGTAGTTTTATCTCCACTAACAGCCTGTATCAGTGGAGCAGCTATGAGTCTTCGCACTGGGAGAAATCTCCAACCCAGCAACAAGCAATGACTCATCACACTGCTAGAAGAAGTTCCTCTACACACAGTACGTCATGTGATCTCCCTGGCTGCCGGACAGTGAAGACTTCCTCCTGCATATCTGGACTGCTGAACACTGGATTCTTATCTATCTATCTATCTATCTATCTATCTATCTATCTATCTATTCTCTCCTCTCTCTCTCTCTCTCTCTCTCTCTCTCTCTCTCTCTCTCTCTCTCTCTGTCTCTCTCTCTGTCTCTCTCTCATATATCTCTCTCTGTCTCTCTCTCATATATCTCTCTCTGTCTCTCTCTCATATATCTCATATATCTCTCTCTGTCTCTCTCTCTCATATATCTCTCTCTGTCTCTCATATCTATCTATCTGTCTCATACTTTAATTATCTATCCAGGGCCGACATGACCCGCTCCGCTGGGGGATGTGGTGCATCCCTGCGCCATGCTGGATAGCTCTATGTAACAGCTGCAGCAGCTCATACAGGAATTTCTTGTATACACATGAAGGAGGAAGAGCGCCGCGGAGGAGGAAGACACAAAGTTAAGGGGAGAGGCTGGAGAAACGTGATGAGGAATACTGATGGGGGCTGGAGGCACATGATGGGGAATACTGAGGGGGGCTGGAGAAACATGATGAGGAACACTGAGGGGTCCTGGAGAAACATGATGGGGAATACTGAGGGTGGTTGGAGGCACATGATGAGGAATAATGAGGGGTCCTGGAGGCACATAAGGGGGAATACTGAGGAGGGCTGGAGGCACATGATGGGGAATACTGAGGAGAGCTGGAGGCACATGATGGGTGACACTGAGGAAGGCTGAAAGAACATGATAAGTTATACTGAAGGGACTGGAAGCACATGATGGGAGATACTGAGGGTGGCTGGAGGTTCATAATGGGGAATACTGAGGGGGCTTGGAGGCACATGATGAGGAAAACTGAGGGGGGCTGGAGGCACATGATGGGGAATACTGAGGGGGACTGGAGGCACATGATGAGATATACTGAGCATGGCTGAAGGCACATAATGGGGAATACTGATTGGGGTTGGAGGCACATGATGAGGAATACTGAGGAGGGGCTGGAGAGACATGATGGGAATACTGGGGGGGGCTACAGAGACATGATGGAGATACTGGGAGGCTTGAGACACATGATGGGAATACTGGAGGGGCTTCAGAGACATGATGGGGATAATGGAGGGGTTTTAGAGATATGATGGGGATACTGGGGGGCTGTAGAGATATTATAGGGATACTGGGAGACTTGAGACACATGATGGGGATACAGGGGGGCTGCAGAGACATGATGGGGATACTGGGAGACTTGAGACACATGATTGGGGATACTGGAGGGGCTTCAGAGATATGATGGGGATACTGGGGGGCATCAGAGACATGATGGTGATACTGAAGGTGGCCTGCAGAGACATGATGGGGATACTATTTCTATTTTTATTGTGGTTTGTGTTTTATGATGCTTACATGGGACCTGATTCACAGTTAATAAAATGCTACTTTTTAGGTGTGTATATATAGGACAGGATATAATACGCATGCGTAGTAACTTATTATACGCAATCTACGTTGGACGGGACTGCTGTGAATCACCAGTATGAACCTATTACTGCAAAGTTCGCAGTAACTTAAGAAGGAAGGGGCGTGCCGGGAAAACGTAAGAACAAACATAAGAAGATTGTTTGGAGGGAGGCATTTAAATGATCGCATCTGGGCGTGAATAGCCAGAAACATTATTATAGATAGAAGAGTGAACCAAACCAAAGAGGTGAGTGAACATACTGCTATATCTATCTAGGATATAT